>JAULKM010128559.1:0-19798 GCA_032355605.1 Rubia tinctorum
TTCAGATTTTCGTGTTTATTTGAGTTTTGTGATGGTAGATTGATATTGGATGTTGACCTTCCTGAAACGGGGCCTAGGCTATTACATGTTGGAGCATGCAGTATTGTGAAGAGAATAGTTTTGGGTTTTAAGGAGCCTGAACTGTTTCTTAAGAGTTTTTGATCTACCGTATAATTGTTAGTCTCACGAGCTCAAGTTTCCAGTTTTAGCATCCTCGTATCAGTCCCCTTGGAATTGGTTTCCTGAAGGTTATAAAATGATGCTCTTGGATGTTTGTTGACTTGTAAAAGTTAGTGCTCATACCCGTTTCTGTTGGAACATTGCTCCAGCTTTAATTAACTGCTCTTAGACAAATTTTTACCCACCGGTCTCACTTAGTTTGTTCTATCACTTTTTTCAGAATCATAATCAACTTTTTTTTCTGTTCGGTGTGTCCTGTGGTTGAAATAGAGTATAAAATATTGCATTCTAGAATTCCTCTCTATACTTGTGCAATTATAATATGATGGCAAATTATGGATAATCTGATGAGTGAGGAGTTGGGAAGCTTATATTCTAAACCTTGTGGTTGTCTCAGGCTAACTGAAACCCTTTTTTTATACCTATTACATATGAACTCAGCCAAAAGTATGTTTTGATCATCAACCATTGATTGCTATTGTGTTTTTTTTGTTTCCAGGAAGAAGTATATATCTTGGACTATTGAGTGGAGGTTTCATACAACTAATGTTGTATTACATGACCATGGGTAATATATCAGCTGAAGAAAAATTTCAAATGAACCATTGTAGTTTGCAATTTGTTCCCTTAAATATAAACTTTGTTCTTTTTTGTTTGTTTGTTTGTTTAGCATCGATGAGAATAGCAGCCTCATATCCATTTTGGAGAATCATCTTAATCATAGTCCATGGAGGCATGAGCTGAGGCAATTCTGCAAGCAATCGCTTGACTCACTGAAATTTTTTATTCGCAAGTATCCTAAGGTATTCCCATTCTACTGTGATTTCCTGCTAGGCAGTTTAACTTACTTGTGCTATTGGATTTGCATCAGTGTTTCTTGTGTGTGTGGAATGAACTGGCTTACATAATTAGATGCTTCCTAGTCCATATCCTAGGTTATGTCAGTTTTCAGTTTTTGGCAGGACTTTTTCTCTGGAGTGATAAATGTTTATCACTGGAAATTTTATTTTGGATGAAGAAGAAAAAGTATGCTTTAGTGTGGAAAATTTTGGAGGGAATTTGTACGGTGAGGTTTGAATTTGAAGGGGAGAGTTTGCTTTTTTTTTTTCCGAGTGCTTTCAATGGTTTTTGTTTTTAAGTTCATTCTATGGAAACTACAAAAGGTTTAAACATATGTTAGCTGAGCCCATTATAGCTAGCTCTCTTTGGCTTTTGAAATAATGATACCTCTTCCTCCGCATGACTTCTTTTAAGCTACATTCAAAATATGTTTATATTGCAGATGAATTTATTGGAATACGGTTCCTGTATTAATAGACATCTAAGTCAAGTTAAGCTCACTTTACGGCCCTAATGTTTCCCCGCCTCCTTACGTCTCATCAGTCATCACATGCCCAACCCCAGAATTTTAGGTACCGACATTGGCTCAGAGACCTGGTTCAATAAGTTCTTGACTAAGGGTTGGGTTGAATATGGGGGATTAATTGCAAAAAATGATGAACCAGTGGTTCTTTGAATCAATCAGATTATCAGAGGTCTCCTGCTATGCTGACTTAATACAAAAAACCAAGTAATTATGGTTTCTTATTTTTTGGGTAGTTGAAGTTTTTATTTTGTTTCTTTCATCTTTCCTTATTAGGGCTGTAACCACTTTGATCCAGAAAAGAGTATCCTACAACCATAGGATATTTTTACATGATGGAATGTGTGTCCTTTGACATAAGGACCACAGTCTATCTTCTATACTCATCGACTAATTTGCTAAAAGTATTGTTCAGTTTCTGAAAGGTAGTGAGAGTTAAAATTTACACTTCTCGGCTGTTCATTTCCTGCAAATTTTCAGTTAGCTTGTTTTTTCGCTTTGCAGGGTCGGAATTCACCTTATTGCGAGCTGAATCTAAAGGAACCATTGCGTCCACAATTAGCCAATCTAACTATTCTGGAATACCCAGTTATCCATGTATATCTTCCTTCACACAGCTACAATTTTGAAGTTATAAAATATGTCGTTCCCCAGAGAGCGCAAGTGATGGAATCCAGAAGAGCTGATAACCGTGATCAAGCAGGAGTTGCATTCAGGGAAGAAGAAATTGACGAGGACACCACTCTAGATACTCGGGTTACAGATCTTGCGTGTAGTGCTAATCTAGACGGAAAATCAGAAGCTTGCGGCCAGAAGTTGGGGAGGGACGACAAGTTGGAGGGATTAGTTAACACCACATCTTCGGATAGACTACTTGTCGAAGGTTCAAATGACGACCCCTGCAATTCAAGGGATTGCCCAGATTTGAGTGAAGAAACTATTCCAGACTACTTTTTGGATTTCGATGATGTTTTCGAAGGGGGTTTAGATATATTGGAGGGAAACGAGGGTTACACAGAGTTTGGGAATTTGGACAAAGAACTAGAAGAAGGAGAGCTCAAGTGGAGTGAGCTCTTGTGAAATTACAGATGTAAATACTGAATACAGTAAATTTTGATGAAATTTTTGCTGATGCTTCTCTTTTGTTGTCATTGTTGAATTGGGAAAATGAAATACATATCGACTTTCCTCGCTCCTTTTCTCTGTCAATTTGATGTTTTGAAAGTTCATTTTTCTTTAGCTTATATTCCCTCAATCCCCCAAATGAAATGAATTGACGCAATAATATTTATTTTGGGTTATTTACATTTATAACCCTGATTTTTAGGCTGAAAGTGCCAATATAATCCTGCAATCTCAGAAAGTGCTAATTTAACCCTAATTAATTATTGTATGTGCCAATGTAATCATAACTTTTAGAATATTTGTGCCGATATACCCAAAATTCCTATTTCTGGCGTTGACTCTAAATTATGACAATGAGAAGAGGTGAAATGACTTAAATACCCTTGACTTAAGAATTGAAAACTAATCATCAAAATACCCCTACCCCTTCAACCTATCTTTCTTCTTCAGCCGCCGCTACTGCCGTACTCCGTCGTCGTCGTTCTCCGATCAGCCCCCTCACTGCCACAACACCCGAAACCCACCACTGCCCCCATCCACCAGCCACATCCCCGCCACCGCCGCCCTCGATTCACCACCCCACCGTCGCGCTCCGCCGCTAAGGGATTAACATCCCTCGATTCACCACCCCTCTCCTTGCTAGCCACTGACATAACCACCCCCAAAGTCCCACACCACTTTTGCCACCATTTCCGGCACCGCTTAGCCAAGCTCCGAAATATCGAGACCCACCACCCCCTTTCCCCGCTAGCCACCCCAACAACCCCTCGCCACTTCCGCCGCCTCTCAGCCAAGTGCTTGAAAATCAAGACCCACCACCCCCTTTCCTCGCTTGCCACCCCACAACCCTACTTCACCTCTGCTACCAGACCCGCTGCCGAACTTCTTTATCGATTGCAAGCCACCAGACCCGATTGGAAGCCACCAAACTCACCGCCAGACTCCATTCACTCGTCGATTGAAAGCCACCAGACCCGTCACCAGACTTCTTTGTCGAACACCGCTAAGCACCAAACCCGATTGCAAGCCACCTCCGAAAACACGAGCCCAAAGACGAGGCCAAAAGTGGCGGTGCCGTTGCAAGCCACCAGTGGAAAAATAAAGGCGCCGTGTGCGGAGATGAGGGGAAAAATGATGAAAACCCTTCGCCACCGGGAAAGAAAGAAAACAAAGAAGGGAAGAAAAAGGGGGGGGGGGGGATGGAGAAAATGGAAATGAGTTCATTTTAAAAAAAATTTATTTCAAGGACAAAAACGTTTTTTCCATAAAATTCGACCATAAGTTAGTTGATTGAAAAGTCAAATGAGTCAAATGTTATTTTGGCACTTTCTGAGATTGCAGGGTTATATTGACACTTTCAGCCTAAAGTCAGGGTTATTTTAGCACTTAACTCTTTTGTTTTTGACTTGTTTATTTATGTGGCTAGGAATAAGTATGAAAAAATAGGGATATTTTGGGAAAATATTGAGTCCGGTATGAAAGTTAATGAGTTAAAGAAAATAGAAAAAAGTGCTTTTATAACCCTAACTAATTGACATAAGTGCTTGACATAAGTGCGAATATAACATTTTGATAACTGAAAGTGCAAATATAACCCTACCTAGTTGATGTGAGTGCAATTTTACCCATTCAGACAGTTGGAGGCCGGATTCGATGGAAAAGTCAATTTTATCCCTACAAAAAAACTGAAAAAGGTAAAGACCTTAATGCCCTAACCCATGCCCTTCTCTTTTCTTCCTTAACCCTACTTTGGAAGAAAAATTGATGCACACTTCTCTGTTCGCCAGAGTTATAGTGGCCGATTCAGGCGACATCGGTGGCGCTCCAGCGAGATTGGCTAGGCGATGGTGCATTTGCTCCCTTTGCAAACACTACTCTCAATAATCGACCCATTTTGGATGCTACCTTACAATCGGTCCATTTCTCAGTTCGGCGGTGTTGTAGAGATGGATTCAGCGGCATTAGTCGAGCTCCAGCGAGTTCGACGGGGCGGCGACACTTTAGGATTTGTGCAATCGTCTAGGTAGCAAAGGGACCATATTGTCTAGGTAGCAAAGAGACCCTTGAAAATGAACAAGCAAAGGGACCATATTGTTGATGCCATCGTGATGGCTAGGATTCTCGGGGCTGCTCTTGTTGTTCTCCAAGTAAAGAGCCAAACCTTGCTCTAAATTTACGGATGAAAAAGGATGTGTTGGTCAGGACTGGTGCTTGCCCGGATTAAGTTAGGAACATGATGAGATGATTATCTATGAAAGGAAACAAAGGTCAAAACTGAATTGAACCAGTTCTCGGTGACGACGAAGCTTGTACACGACGGCGGACCTCGTATGCGACGACGGAGATTGTATGTGGCGGCGGAATGTGGGGGAGATAAAATGCGGCGGCCGTTTCATGTAACATGGGAGTCAAAACGAAAATTCCTAAAATTAAATAAGAGTTAAAAACAAGTTCACGTGGGGCCACGAACAAGGGTAATTTTGTCAACTCAATTTCAAATTTATGCACAAAGGGTATTTTGGTCAATTTCCATACGGTCAACATCAGAAATTAGAAGTCAATGCCAGAAATAAGGTTTGAGGGTTCTATTGGCACTTGCATTAACTAGTTAGGGTTATTTTTGCATTGAAAATTATTTGAGGGCTATATTGGTATTTAGTCAAATAGGTAGGGCTATCTATACTACATACTAAAACAACAAGTTTGTGGGCAAATTTTATCTCCACAATTTTCCACATCATCATTTTAAAATATTTATTCTTTCAATAAATTCATTAGAAATCAATAATTACAATGCATTCCACCTTCTGAATTAATTACTGCATTTAGTTTATTTTTAATTCCAAAGCATTCACCATTTAATCTATTTTTAATTCCAAAGTATTCTTTTGTTAAAAGACGAGTTTAAAAATAAATGCAGTCCCTAAGTCAACTTTCTCTGTATCTTCTGCCCAAGTTATATTTTCTTCATTTAATCTGTATCGTTCCCTCCTTTGCAGTTTTCATTGACATTTTCTCATCTTCTCTGCGGTATGGTGTGTACCTCATTGGCTCAAACTCGATGCTAAACACGATCCCTACTTTGTGAATAATTTGCAGATTTCTAGATTCTAGAATTGAATTCATCCTTATGCGTTCCAGGTTTGTTTAAGTTTTATTAACAAAGTTAAGCTTCTTCACAATGTACATTAACTGTTTGTTTAAATGTCCAAATGATGATGGCTTCAAAACGGACACAAAAAGATTCCAGTTTGTCTCAATAGGCATAGACAACATGATTATTTTTCTTTCATTTGTTATCTTCTTTTACATTTAGTACTTTGTTTCGCCAATTCTTTCCCCTCATCTATCATTGTTTATCATTGATTATGATATTATGTTGGTCCTCTAATCTCCACGGTTCATGAGTGATGGTTTAAATGCACAGATTTTCATTTAACAACTAAGTTTTGGTTGATTTGTACGCAAGTTGGGTTTTTCTATTTGATGAATGGTTTTTTGTATAGATTTCATGTCTACCCATGAAGCCATGACTGCATCTATATCAATAAATCACCTACGGCACCTCCAACTGTGTGAATCTGCACAGGCCACATTTGCAGGAGCGCCACCGGGGGCCTTGAGCAAGCCCTTAGACTCAGCTAGAGAAACACCAGGCTTGTCTGGCACAAAATCGATCAGCATCTCCCCAAAACATTTTCATTAGCTTCAGTCTATAATGTTTTTTCAGTTTGGAGAATTAATTATTTTGCCAATTGTTTGAGATGTATTCAGTTGATAATATGTAAACGCAGGAGGATACACGAAATTCCTTCCTAGAATCCATGTGTATGGGTTCTTGAAAGCTCGTGATTCTGGCCATGAGCAATCCCAGAGGTGTCGTCCTGTCTCTTTCATTTAAGGCACAACTCTCTTCCATCTTTTTTGCATGCAGATGTATGAATACAACTGATATATGTGAGAATTTATGTTTTTGATTAGTGTGGAATCAGTGACTTCTCAATGATTGTACTGTTTCAATTGATCCGTATTATGATGAATTTTTTGGATATTTCTGGAGAAATTGATTCCATTTTTTTGTAGGTGAGGGAGAGTGATAAGGAGCATGTATATTTAACCATGACTCAAGTTTGAGCTTGAGCCAAATTAATTTTACTCAAGCTCAAAACCAAGTTACCATGCTCAGTTATGCATTTATTTTGGTAATTGTTGAATGCTTGATGAATGATTTGGTTTCAGGTTAAAATGGTCAGAATTACAGAGAGAGTAATCAATATATATGTATCTAAGATATTCTTTGACAAGATATCTGAACATTTGTGTACCAGATTTTTGTTAAAGAAATAAATATGGTTCTTAGGTCATTGCATGAAAGTAACCTTATTATGGTCATTTGTAACCAGGGGACACAAACATTTTAAGTGTTGATGCACATCCTTCCTATTTCATTAATGTTGCAAAGAGATTAACGTATGTTTACTTTGTGCTTCTGACTGGCTGATGTCGCTGCTCATTCTAATTGAACTTGACGTGTGTGAAAATACCCGAAATTGTCAAACTATGAATTAATTCAAAGAGGAAATGAACTGCATGCCTATTTATGTACATAAACATATTGTGTTGGCAGATGCTACTAGAATTTTATATGGGTTGAGGAGAGTGAGCAGCAAAACTGTGTACTTGGACATGTTGACAACTTTCTTTTTACAGGGACCTATACTCAGTTTTTGAGCATTTTTTATACTAACTTTAGGTTTTTATCCATCATCGTGCTGCAGATGGTCGCGACAATTCGCATTGCAGATGTATCCACATTCATTTTCCTACTGGAATGCCAATTATGTTGAATGAGTATTCATCTGAAATTGGTGGGCTTCCTGATGCTCTTCGTTCAGTTTCTTATTAAGATTAGGGGTTTCAAAAGTTTTTTTTTAATTTTTTTTTGCTTGAACAATTTATGAACATTAGTGTGTTCATTTCTACTGCACATGAGACTTCTGAATACTATGGATTGTGTGTAATATGGACTACAGAGGGAGACTTATTGTGTGTAATCTTTTTGTGTAATATGGATTGTGCTCTCACTAAAGTTTGGGAGCGCACTCTGCTTGCTTTTGAATAATATGGACTGTAAGGGAGGCTTCTGAAAAATTTATGAAGATTAGTGTGTTTAATTCTACTTGAAAAGAAATGTTTTGGAATTGTTTCTTGTGCTGATGTACTTTCCATGGCTGTTAGAGATGCATCAGTTTATACAAGTCTACATAGATCAAATTAATAAGTAATATTATCCAAGAAGCGATACTGTAAACTCATATGTTACTAGTCTTTTTTACTGTGCAAAGAAAAAAGCTAAAAAAACTTGTGTACTTTTTCGCAAGAATATTTTTGTAATGTTATAAAAATTTTATTTTCTTTATTTTATGTAATAAAATGTTAACTAATCTTATAAAATTTTGGATTTTTTAAAATTGCTTCTCTAAATAGTTATTGTTATCTAATTATATTATAATTGTGGCTTTGCCATATTAACTAATCACACAAAATACGCTTAAGTGCGTCTAATACAAGTTTCTATAAATCAATAATTTTGGTTTTTTGAACATTAATAAATTACAAAGTTTTTGGGAAACACAGTCTTTTCATCAGTATATGAGAAGATGGAAATTAATTATAATAATATTATTTTAGGGGTTTATACTCTCCAACAGTTGAAGGTATAAAAATTAGATTTAGTATTTTGTTATATGTCATCTTATAACTCTATTTATAACTAATAATAATTTTTCTATTTTTTAAAAGACATGTAATTTTATAAATTTAAATAAAATAATACTTGATTTATTATCATCATATATTTCGTAGTCATATCATTATATTTTTAATAATGTAAAGTATTTATTTACAACAGTTAATTAGTATTTTTTTGTATAAAATACACACACATATATATTATTTTTGTTTAAATATATAATATATAATAATGTTATATCAAGAAAGATAGAGACAATTTTTTATCATAAATATATTAATTTTTATTCTAAATACTTCGTGTCTAATTATCATATAGATATGAATAATGTTATTTATACATTTTTATTTTCATCATAAATCCATGTATCAGCATGGGTGTTATCTAGTATTGGTATATATCCCAAGAAAATATTTACAAATAGTACAATATATTTTGTCATATAAAGTAATTTTTAAATCGTGCTATTTTATTTTGGGCAAAGTTTTGGAAAAACCGTCTTTCTATATGCTTATGGAAAGATGAGGTTTAATTAAATTAATAGAAATGTAAAATGTTTTAGTTGCAATATTAAAATTTTGTTATACAATGTGCAGTATTTATAAGTTTATGATCCGGTTAATGCAACCTAAATTTTTTATCTTCATTTATTTTAGTTTGCATTTTAAACCATGATATTTCCATAATTTATGAAAATGCCGTCTTTCAAGAGACAAACTCTTTATTTAGACGGTTAAAAAGAAAATTATGTCATTTTATTTTGGACGGAAGGAGTAGTATTTCTTCTTTATGTAAAATGTTCTATTTTCATCTATTTATACAAAAAAGTTGACGTAATTATTTTGATTGTATCTACTCCCCGCAAGCTCGACTCGAACTCAACAAACTAAATTTACCGGCTGAAGTCAATGCATTGACCAAACCTGTCCCAGTATGAAGTACTCCATCTGTCCACTAGCTTTGGCCACTCTACTTTTTCTACGTCAAATTTTATAAACTTTGACCATTAATATAAGTTAGTATCTATATGATAAAAATATCATCTAAGTTAGTATTAGATTCATCTTAACATATATTTTCTAAATATTGATTTTTTGTGAAATTAATATATAGCTAGAGATATTGATGGTCAAAGATGATCATTGAAAACCGTGAAAAAGTAGAGTGACCAAAATTAATGAGACGGGGGGAGTATTAGTTTTGTCATTTCTCGAGAGATAAGCCAATCAAATAAATTTTGGTCTAGATACACTTCCTTATTAACAAAAAGCACTCCCTAAATCGAGAAAATCAAAGCACATTTACTTAAAATTTGGACACTCTTCATACCGTAAACTCTTTTAACTAAATTAGGAGAGTTAATTCAATCACTTTTGGTAGTCAAATTTTTTTCCGTACGTGTATCAGATTACTTATTTGCGGAGAAACTACCTATAATCCGAATTCGTAGGATACTCTAATGGTGGACTTAGAAAATTAAGTTTGCGGGGGCATAGACAATTAGTCATGTGGGTAATATTTTTTTTTTATGATGATGAATTGAATGAATGAAATGATTACTTCTCAAATTTTACAATCCGTAAATGTAAAAAAATCCGTCCAATACTTGTAGTGAGATATAAATAGATGACAAAGTTTGAAAATATTGTTTTTCCATATGCGAAAGACAGATTTAATTAAAATAATATGAAGTTAAGACCCTACAGTAACTGCAAGTGAAACATTTGAGTTTTGATTAGAAACATTACATATTTAGAGTAAAATATAATTTATATATTTTACTTAAATATGTAATGTTTCTAACCAAAATAGGTGTGCGAATATACCCAAATAACTTATAACCTGAATTTGACCCGGATTTTAATTGTTTTGCCCGCGAATTTTTCCTTTTTTTGGTAAAATTGAACTTGAATTCCTGGTATTTCCATTACTTATGGAAAAACTTTATTTCAAAAGAAATATTCTAAAGAGATAAAGATAACTAAGTTGATAAACTTAATAAATATTAAAATTTGACAAGTCTAAGATTTTGGTTTGTAATTGAAATGTATAAAGTAAAATAATTGTACAACCAATAAATCTCTTTAGACAAAGTCTTGTATAAAACCATCTCTCAGCGAGGCCAGAGATTAAATTGCAAAGAATTCAGCATGAAGTTTCAAATTGAAGTTTTAAAAGTTTAGGGGTTTGTTGTTTAATTTAGTTAATTTACATTTAACTCCACATATAAATAATAAACTTTTCACCTTCTTCTCTCACTTTCCCCTCACAAAACTCACGTGCTTCTGCAACTTCTCTCCTCTATTTTCTTTGAGCTCCAAATCTCAACCGCACAAATGCTCTTTCCTTTCAATTAACTGCACATCCTCTCCTTTTTCCCCATTTCTTATGCGCAGTGGTTCGCAGATAGCGCTTGGAATTTTGGCTCCATCTTCGGGCTAATTTTCCATTTTTAGCTTCAGGTTCCGACGATTTAATACAATACGACCTTCGTTTTTTGTTTATCTTGGAATGTAATGTTTTTGCTTTGGTTTTTTATGCATATTTTTTTCTTGTTTATTTTTTTGTTCAAGTGATTTTCTAGTGTTTTTGTAGGCTACACTGAGTCTTAATGTGCTTATTTTGTGGTTTTTGTTCATTATGTAGTTTAATTGTGTGTTTTAGGGTTTATGTTGTACACTATGATGTTTGGTGAATTATTCTTACGGATTTGTGCTAATTTTTGTGTTGTTGTTGTTGTTATTTCTTAGATGTATAAGAAGGCTTGTCCATTGCTGTTACAATCAAAAGGAAGGAGGATATGTAAGTTTTATTATTTTTAAGTTGTGGTGTTTTAGATACTTGTTTTAGGTTTTCGTTTTGATGTTTCCTGTTGAAGTTTTACATATTGTTATCTGTGTTGGTATGATGTTTTAATTTCAGTGTTTGATGCTTGTGATGTTTTCATGCTTAAGTGTGCAATTGATGTTCTGTTTTTTTTTTGTTTTGATTGTGTGTGATATCTTAGGGTTTTGTTACGATTTGTGCTAATTTTTGTGCTGCTATTGCTGTTTCTCAGATGTCTAAGAAGACTTGTCCACTTATGTTGCAATCAAGAAGGAAGTAGGATGGTTAAGTTTTCTTCATTTTATTTTCATATGTGATGTTTTACATACTGTTGTTTATGTTTCTGGTTCTGTCTATAATCTTTCATGTTTAAGCTCTAAGTATTGTTATGTGTATTGGTGTACTGTTTTAATTTCAGCGTTGATGCTTGTGGTGTTTTCTTGTTTAAGTATGCAACCAATGTTTCGTTTTGTTATTTTGATATTTTAGTGTGTGCTATTGATGTTTTTAAATATTGAGATTGATGTTTTAAATACTGTATGTGGTGTTTCTCAATGTAGTCTTCAATGATGTTATGTGTGCTATTGTGATGTTTTAATTTTGGATTTTGATATTTTTATCACTATATGTGATGTTTTATGTTTATTTTACAGGAATAATTTCCAAGCCAGAGCTACATGATGCCATTGATGAGATACTAAAAAATAATTTGAGGAATCATGCTCCTAACGGTGTTCAGTTGAACAGAGGACTGGAGTCGACCTTTGATCTTTGCGTCGATGGAGTGTGAGAGTTGTCCTCTTCAAAACCAGCATGAAAAGACAAGTATGTGAAAAAGCCAGCGGTGAAGGGAAACAAGTCAGGGGAAAAAATGAATTTGATTGTTTGGGATATATTGTTTGACATTGATTTTTTAGTTTTGATGGTTAATTGTTAATGTTGATGCGCTTGATTGTTATTGATATTTTAGGTTGATTTGGATTTTCCAGTTTTTATGTTAGGAAATTGTTAGGGAATTTGAACCCTTTTGTAATGAATGATATTTAATGGTTTGATAGTTATGGCGATTGACATTTTCACATGCTGGCGTAAAACTTCAAATTAAAAGTTTCCACTTTTTTATGATAACTTTATATGTTTTTGTTGTACTAGTGATGATTTTTTGAATTCATTTGATTTTAAGTTATCAGTGTTGGATGTTTTATGTCTTGCATACAAAATTATTGTAATTACTTGTCCGTCCATAACATACGCAAAGCGATTTGAATCATCTAACATCTGTAAATTATCATGTAAGAAAAATTATAATATTAGTTGATAGAAATGGAACATGAAAGAAGTTAATTCAAATGTGACCCGCCTTCCCACCTGACTTCGTTAAACTCGAGAGGAGAGGAAATATAAGGATTAAATATAGAATTTCTAATGTTGCTCCCGTACCTACTAATATGCTACCTATGTGGTAGATAGTGGCAAGACCGGGGTTGTCCATAGAGATGTTAGGAATCTAAAAGTTAACTAAACACAGCCGCAATCGGGTCGTCTATCCAATCACGTGTCAGGAATAGTTAGTATTGCTAAAACATGATTTAGGGGTGGGGATGGGGTTTACTAACAGCTACTAGAATGAAAATCACAAGGAATAGTTAGTATCGCAGCACGATCCGTTGGCTGGTGCCTCATTTTGAAATTTTGATTGTGCACCTTGTGTCGTTTGTCGCGGGTCGTCGGCTGGAAGGATTTTTGGATCAACTGAAAGGCACAGGACATGTCATTCTTCACACCCCATGGGCTGGTCTTTGCCTTTTCAGAGTTAAAACGACATGAACCGTGTGAAATGTCGCGGTCTGTGTCCATACTTAACCATATGGATGATTTTGGTGACGCGGGCCTGCCGTTGTCAGACGGTCTGTGCCAAGAGGGTGTGACATGGCTCATGCTAGATGGAATGGTCCGTGCTATGCACCTCTGGCATGAGCCATTCTAGAGAGGCATCTTCGTGCGGCTGGCCTGCCTCGTGCCGGTTAGTGCCGGTTGGTTGACAGATCAGCCGATTGATACTACCTTCCATTTTTGACCTTGCTGAACTTTGAATCCACCTTTTTGGCTCAATTCCATCTACTACCACACTTTAAGACCGTGGCCTTCTTGTCTACTACCATCCTTGCGAATGGTCTTCAAATATTTTCTACCATATTGTGAATGACCTTCAAATATCTTTCACCGTGCTCGCGGATAGTCTTATACAAAATAGTTCCAAAATCCTTATGAACAACCTCTTAATAAGCTCACAAAAGAAGATCTAGGTGTTCATGAGGACAAAGTGTCCATTAGATCCAATTAACTCTGCAAAACTCGGGATTTAGATAAGAAAACCAACAACGGTCATCTAAACCCTTTGTAATGTACACCTAACTAAAACTAGCAATCCAAACAAAACATGATAACAATTGTGTCAAATGCATTGGTTAAAGCATGTAATAAGGTGCACATCAATCCCCCCACACTTAAAACCTTTATTTGTCCCCGAGTAAACAATAACGAGAAAAGATTCAAGAATAATGTAGCATGCAAAGAGAAGTTAACCAATACATTCAATTTTATTCCTAAGCTACCTTAGTTCCCCCAAAGATTATAGGATTCTCACAACTCTCACTCTCCCCGAAGATGCTAATGTAACTTATTCACCCAAAATCCAATCCAACAAAGAGGCTAAGTAAAATGATAAGTGCTAAACTAGCTTACTCCACCGAAGAAGCCACCAAAGACAATCCAAGAGATGTTTCCAAAGAAACCTCCAAGGATAGTCCAAGATATGTTAAAATTAGTTTCGATTTCTCTCAATTTCTCTCATTTTGCCTTGGAGCCCTTTCAGGTTTTCATCCTAGCATTCACACATGTTGAGCTCACCTCTCACCTTTTTCCACATGGGCTATAATTTTTTCATAGGTTTTTCAACCTAGCTGGACCTTGCCTCTCATTTCTACCTAGATCTTTCGACCAATCTGGGCTTTCTCCCATTTTTGCCTAAGTCGCTTTTTGGGTTTCCGACTTAGCATGGAATATATATATATATTTTCATTTTTCCCATTTTAATTTTTTTTATGTAGCACAAAAGTCACCAAAGATGGCTTCATACTACATGAAGATAATGAAAGACAAAAAATTACACTAACAAAATTGTTTACAAAACATCCCTGAAAATAAACTACAAAGAGTTGCCCTCACACCTAAAAACAAGCAAACAACCAACAGTTCAAAAATCCAAATGGGGGAAAAACAAAAGAAAGAGAAAACAGTCATCATCAAAGACTTCCAAATCATAGGCTAAAGATAGATAATGAAAACAAAGGAGATGCCACCATGAAGGTGTTCCAACCCCTCCCCCACACACAGTTCATGTATTGTCCTCAATGCATATGACCAAGGTGAAAAGATCGATTGGAAACACCGAAGAGTAATCAATGATGTCTGACTTTATGCCCCTGCCTGTGCAGATCCTTGTGATAGTACCCATCTCCGATGTTAGCTGTTCTTAGCCGATCAGTGATCTCTCTCATGCCATCGTGCAGTGTCCCCATGTTTGCCCTCAAGTGGTGAAGATGGTCATCAACCCTGTCAAACCTATCTGCAGTCTCCCACTGATGGTTATCAAGCTGAGCGCGAGGCCGATGTACATCCTGCATAACCTCAAAGATAGCGTCACCCCATGACTGCATCCACTTCGGCTCCTATCTCTGTGTTTGAGTCCACATATGGTAAGAGAAGGCTGACCGGTACCTCTTGAACTGTGCTCATGGAAGGGGCTAAATTGTGAGTGCTGTCATGGATGAGCCTCATGTTGAGAAAGAATAAAAATACTATGGCGGTGCAGCTCGAGAGTAGGAAGGGGCCCATAGCCGCTGCCTCTGTTCGACTCCGCAAAGTCGTTATAATGGGAGGAGACATTGCGTCTGCGAGAATCACCAGCTCCATTCCCAGCGGAGTGATAGAACTCCTCTTGCATGTCAATCGGCCCCTAGAATGGCGGTGTGCTCTAAATAGCTGCTCAAGTGGGGGCCGTGGCACTTAAGGCTGTTCAAACACTGGAGGTGGCACAAATTGTGGGAACTATGTTGGGTGCTGAAGAAACTGGTGGTTAGTGTAAAAATATTGTGCGGAATGCTCCGAAATTTACTCCTCATGCATCGGAATATGACCATCCTCCTTCCGCTGCTAGTCATCTCCATCCTCATAAGGGATACCTAATACCACTGGTGAATCCTCATCAGGCTGTATGATGAGATCCTGCAGTAAGAACGTCTTAGCTAGTGCATTCCTACCATCCCAGGGAAGTCTCATAATGTTTTGGTTCTTATTTATCAAGTAAACAAGTTCACTATGTATCTGAATCATCCTCACCTCTACCATGGTTGCGAGAGTAAGGGTATAAGGCATGTTTGGGTTCTCCCACATCTCACCACTCATCGAAAGGCGAAAATGAGAGATCAGGAGTCATATCATACCCCTGATAGCTATCTTTCCTATACGATACCTGGAGAAGTCAATAGAATGGCCAATGAAATCATCTACCAGATCAAGACAAGCTCACCCAGTGCAGATCGACCAAATTATCCCGTAGTTCCATTCAGTAGAGATCGTTGACTCCCCATGGAAACTGACCACCACACTCAAAATCCTAGCCACATAGCTCAGTGCTGGATTCATTATCTCACTGTTCTTGCTCTCTTCACCCATGGCCATCGGATGATGGTGAGCCAAAATGTGCTTATATCATAACCTGCATCAGTCTCATGTTACCCCTTCACCTTCTTGTAATACTTCCACCTAAAAACTTGAGCAAGCTTCAGATGAGTCATGGAATGGGCTACATACCCTAGACGAAATCTCACAATATTCCCTCTAAACCAATTGGTATCCCTTGAGATAGTACACAAAAACTCCAAGGTGAATCTAGTGTAAGTGGGGGCTGACACCTTAGTAAACTCCCCAGCCCTAATCTCCTCAGGAGCATTCAGATTGGTTTGTAGAGTTTGAGGTCCTTGAGGTTCCTCTCATCTACAAACTTCAACTCTTGGATAGGGCCTTCTTGTCCTCGCGGAGTGTAGTCAACCCCAGAAAAGGTACACTAGACTCCCTTCTTTGTTTACGAGGCATGATGGAGAATATAGCACAAAAAATAGCACTAACAAAAAGAATGATATATCGATTCTCTACCAACTACCCCAAACTCAAAATAACTCTCCCAGTATATTCAAGTAATCACGCTAAAATCCTCCAATCTTAAGAAACTTAGACATGAAAATACCCAAAAATTTTTAAAAAAAACTAAATAAAAAATTCTCCCAAAGGCAAGTTAGCCGAATATCTTAGGTGGAGATTGAGGATGAAATTTTGTGAAATTTTACTAGATAAGCATGCAGGACTCCTCCTAGACCAATTTCCAGCAATCTTCAACACCCGTAATGGACCAACAATTGAGTTCTTGGGAGAAAACTTGAGTAAAGACCGAAATAGTTTTCTAAATTTATGGGCTAAATCTTCATTTTTTTGGAATAAATAATCAACGGGTTTAGTTGGGATTAGAAAAATGAATATTTTGGGATTGATTTGAGATAAATCAGATAAGAATTGAAGGAGCTATGGGCAAAATTTGGTTTGGGAAGGATAAGGAGATGAGAAAATCGGGTATGAAGGGGAGAGAGAATAAGGATATGAAGAACATTAGCCTGGCACGAGGCATTTATCAGGGGTTAGGTGATTTCTGATTGGTTGGTGGTGTGTCCATTTTATACAGTTATTTTGGAATTTTGGAATTCACTTTTGTACACTTTTGTGCTCTATGTGTGACATTTTTCCTTGAAATTCTCTAAGATGAGTTAAGAACGAATTTGCACTTTTATTAATTTTCTAGGGGATTTTGTGTGACAGGGCAAATGTTTGAAGATTTTGAAGAATTTGAAGACTATCTTTGAAGATTTGAAGACCTTCTTTTGAGCTTTGAAGGCTATAAGGATTAAAGAAAAGTGATGTGAAAAGGAGGACTACAGACAAAGAGAAGAAAGAAATCAAGGTGCTGAATCTGAGCTCCGTCTCGACTCGCGACAGACGGGTGGCCAGAAAGTGTTTTCTTCTTTTTTTGTACTATAAATACCGACCTTATCCTCTCTTTTCAGCATACTTTTTCTCTCCTTCTTCCTGCGATTTTCCAGGTTTCAAACCCTAATTTCTTCTTCTTTCTTTTCTTAATTTTTTAGATTAGTTATGTGTTTTAGTAATCTAGGGTAGTAATCTCCTTGGGAGCAATGGATTGAACCTTCCTTATCTATGTCTTAAGAATCATTTCTATCTATTTAATGCTTTATCTATTGTGTATTTATTGTTCTTGAATTTGGTTGTTGAATCCATTAATTGTGTTAGAAGTTTGATTATATGAATTGCCTGTATGATTATGTGTTAGGGTTTGGAGAAAGTAACTAATTCTCCCTTCCATTGATATGAAATCCAAGAGCATGTATTAGAACTTCTAATATGGTTGATGATTTGATGAATGTTAGATAAATGTGATAATGTCGAATTCTTTATATGTTTGTTTTGTGTAGCAAATAGGAGAAGATTATGAACGTTGAACGTTCTTGGATAATCTGGTGTAAATGCGGGAATTAGTTCAATTGTTAGTCACATTGTAGTGTTTATAAGTGTTACCAAGCTTGTTGATTCTTCGTGCTTAATGCCATTAATGAGATACTTTTAGACGTTGAACGACTAAAGGGGTCATTAGTGAGATTTAGCTAGATATGTCAAATTTACTAATGTAAACAACTATTAAAGAAGGGTGGAAGATTTATCTTCACAACAAGTAGTTAAAGTAGTGAATAGGTTGTGGATTCAAGGATAAATAATAGGTTCGGAAGTGGAAATCTATTGCCCCCAAGGTTTTGTCATTTGTAGTTTTTGAATTTTTGTATTAGTTTGTTGCATGATTAGCATAGTTACTTAACTTTTCTAGTTATCTTGTCTTTACTTTCATAACTTAGAAAAACCAAAACAAAAATCCCCCTCTTTACATACTTTTATATGTATGTATATATCTATATCTAGGCTTATATCCAACCTTATATGTGTAAACACTTAGGAATATCCCTCTTCTTTGTGGACGACCCCGACTTTCCACTATCTACTTAATTGTATTTAGTAAAAATTTAGGGCTTATAAATTGTATCTTTGAGAGGTACGACGATGACCTCACTAATGACTGACTTTCCAATATCTACTTAATTGTATTTAGTAAGCATTTAGTGCTTATAAATTGTATCTTTGAGAGGTACAACGACGATCTTAAACATACGGAGCTAAGTCGCGCCGATAACGTAAACAAATTCGGCTTTTATTTTGGTTTTTATCATTATTTTTTCTTGATATATTCACTGTGTGTTTCCATGATTTTGTAGCAAAGTGAAGTGCATTGCATTGGAGAAGATGAAGGAATGATAGCCATGAGAAAGGGAAGAATCTTGGAAAGTTGGTAAGAAAAATTCTTCCAAGTGCTGGGATACTCTGTCGTTCGCAAGTCGTGATAGAGATTTCACGAGTCACGACGAACAGGGGAAAATTTACAACTCCCAGTTCCAGTCCATTGCGAGAGCGATAAGAGGTTTGCGAGTCGCGACCGAGATCTGAAGTTTTTGAGTGAAATGAGAACTTCCAGTTGTAAGATATCGCTAGCGTGAAGACACTGTTGTGAGTTGCTATAACCCTGTCGCGATTCACGATGACCCTGTCGCGAGTCACGACATGTATATCGCGATTGCGAAAGGAATCAGAAATTTTTGCTCAAAACTGTAACTCTAAGGACTATTTTGTTGTGAGTCGTGATGGTCCTGTCGCGATCGTGACATAGAATTGACTTTTCAAAATGCTTTGACCTAGCTATCGCGAGTGCAACGTATACGTCACGAGTCGCGACAATGAGCCAAAATAATGTATCATCCTTTCTTCTTCTCTACTACATGCGTCCAACAACCATCCAAACATCACATATTTCTCCACCATCTTACATAGATAGACATCATCATTCTTGCATCTTTATAGTTATCTTTGTTGATTGTAGTGTACCAACTACATCATTTTGACTATGATTGTTTAATTCTATAACGATGCTTGGATAGTTGTCGATATATGTTAGATATTTTTAATGGATGATTTCATAGTGGCAAATGCATGAAGGAGTGGTTTTTATTTGGGAATGTTATGGTTATTAACTTTTAATGTAGAACCTAATATTTCAAATGCCTATGTACTTTTGAGTTTGATGTTGTTCTCTGTGATGTTAGTTCTAGATCAGATAGAGCCAAGGAGATAACATGTTTCTCGAGGAATGAGTTCCTCTGCGACATCTCTAACTCCCTCTCCGATTCCGGTACCAATTTTGGAACCAAATTCAGACGAATACATGGGATTGTGCTATACAAACGGTAACTATGTGGAGAAATGGGAGTCACTTTACCTCTTACCTTGAGTTTTATCGTTCTTGCCTTATATGTTTACATTGA
>JAULKM010128568.1:0-53934 GCA_032355605.1 Rubia tinctorum
ACTTAGATCATTCTTCACCCTCTACTTTGCTCTCCTTCTTCACTTTATCTTCTACCACTTTGTAAGTGGCCTTCCTTTTTCTACCATTCTTGTGAATGACCTTATTAAATGATAGTATCCAAATTATCTCACATGTAAGTCTTCAAATCTTCAAAGATAGTCTTTAAAGTCTTCAAAGTATTCCAACAATTCCCTTGTTACACAAAATCCTCTAGAAAAGTAATAAAAGCACAAAGTCTCTCTTAACTCTCCTTAGATAATTTCAAGGTAAAAATGCCACACATAGAGCACAAAAGCGTACAAAAGTGAATCCAAAAAGTTCTAAAATAACTGTATAAAATGGGCACACCCATGACAATGTGGGATTCGAAGATATTTGGACGTCAGTTTGGGGCCCCAAGCAGTTCATTTCCTGGCGGGTCTAATTTGGAATTATATCCCGATGTTTTGGAGAGTCCGCTTGTTAAAGCCGATTCATATTTTTATGCCCGAGTAAACTTTTAATTTTTTGCAGTTAAGTCCCTCCAAGAATCATGGAATCGCCCAAATTAGAAATCAGTGGCAGAAAAATTCAATTTAATATGATACGGTCCTTTCCAATCATTTTTTAATCTGATCGTGTGTATGGAATTCCCCCAATATTGGACATTGATTATGTGCCCAAGTTTACCAAAAATTATAGTATGGCCCCAAAATTTGTTATGGAAATTTACACACCAGCGAATTGGCCGAAATGTTTTTCACCGACAACATGTGTCCTGTGTAAAAGATTTCATACACGGTCATGACCTATCTTAAAGTGCTACTGTATGTTTTAGATAACATTTTGTATTTTTATTGTGAATTTTTTGAAAGTAACTAGAAAATGTAAAAATACCTGTGCAAATGATGGTTTACCGGTGTAAAAATTCTCTTTAAAGACGCTGCTCGCAGCTACTTTAAATCAAATTTTGGCAGCCCGAGAGTAATGATTTAAAATTTGGTTAAGTCCTTAGCACTAGTATTAAGAGCCGTGCTTTTGCAATAAGTACCGGTGTAAACAATTCCACACATTTATTTTCGGCGGAAAATTAAATTTGAATTTTCCCGAGAAGAAAATTGATTTCTTACACAGGAACTATTCACTGTTACCGGGGCATATATGTCATGCAAGCTTATCAACGTACATTTGATTCTTCTTTTTACACCCATAGTTTTTTTAACGCTCCATTCCTCAAAATTATGATACGACGTCTTTAATTGACATTCACTTAATTGTTCCTAATTAATTTGAGGGAACTCCCTATCTCGAAAATGTTAAATTCATATGTTTTAATGTACTTTATTAAATTAACATTATAACCACTAACTTTTACATTCAACTGCTCGCCCACCATTCACTGGTTCTGGATATGGTTTAATAATGTACTATAATATTTATCTATAATAATTAGAACATCACAGTTGTTACGATGGTAATACTTGTTGATTTGCATTTTTTGCAATCAGGTCATCCAACTTTGTTTTACTCAACCGATACTTTCTGTAATTATAAAATATTCCAAATTTAGTATTCTAAAGGTGAATTATAAAATATTTGTGCCCGGGGGTCAATTCTCCAAAAGCGCAAGCATATGTTCTAGAGTAAACGATGATGATTTTCTTGAAGGTGACAATGTGGGATCCGAATATCTTTGGACGTCAGTTTGGGGGCCCGAGTCATTCATTTCCTGAAAGGTCTAATTTGGAATTACATCCCGGTAGTTTGGAGAGTTAGCTTGTTCAAGACGATTCATATTTTTGAGGTCCGAGTAAACTTTTTACTTTTTGCAATTAAGTCCCTCCAAGAATCTTGGAATCGTCCAAATTGGAAATTGGTGGCACAAAAATTCAGTTCAATATGATATGCTCGTTTCCAATCATTTCCGCCCCGATCATTTTTATGGAATGCCCCCAATATTGGACATTGATTGTGTGCCCAAGTTTACCAAGAATTGTAGTATGGCCCCAAAATTTGTTATGGCAATTTACACACCACTGAATTGGCTGAATACTTTTTCACTAACAAAATGTGTCCTATGTGAAAGATTTCATACACGGTCATGACCTATCTTGAAGTGCTGCTATATGTTTTAGATAACATTTTGTATTTGTAGTGCGAATATATTTAAAGTAACTAGCACCGGTAAAAATAACGGTGCAAATGATAGTTTACTGGTGTAAAAATGATAAAAATACCGTACACATTCATCAAAAATAATAAAATGTGGAAAAATATATAAATATATTATATATTTTTTAAAACTTACGGGAAGATAATCCCTTGGCTCTGTCAAGATCGTAGTCCCTAGAGTTTTATGAGTTCTTTGCGGACTGTCCATGTATCATCCGTTACTCCCATGCATCTACCGTCAATTCCAATCATCAACTGCTTATGTTGATACCATGCCTTATCATAGTACTTCAATCGATCTTGGGGCTAGACTCCGGCTTTCTTGATCATAGCAGTGATCAATTTAACATGGGGGCAATCCTTCTTCTTGGTATTCGCGGCCTTGAGAATGATCATAATGATGGTGAACCCAAGTTTTATCTTCACCCCCTCCATCACGTAGTAGAAAAACATTAGGTTACCGATGGTCTAGTCACATGTGTACCCACTCTCAAGCAACACATTCAAGCATATCCACTCATAAATTAGGCATTGCTCAACCGTATGGGCACCAATGTCATAGCTCTCTGATAGGCTTGTGGTACTTCTAGTTCAATCAAAATATTTCTTAGCCATTACTACGGGGTCTAATGGGGTGGTTTCGATCACCGATGACCAACTTTGATAGGGATAAATTTCCAAGGGGGCATGGGGATCATCCTCTATCAATTTCCCAGGGAGGTGTAGGTAGATCCAAGGGTTTCATTGATTGTATACTTTGTTATCACGATTAATTTTTCATTGACCTTAGTAACATCCCCATCGTTCATCCTTTGTCCCAAATTAGCATAAAATTGAATCACCTTGTCTACGTCCATGGTTTCCTCTAAGCATAACAAATTCTCTAGGTGTTGAACTTTAAAAGGATCTAACAAATAATGTATGCTCAAATCTGTTATCGACAATGCACAAATAACTTTGGAATTAATAACCTTACGCTTGGAGAATTCAACATACCCCTCCTCCGTCTTTTATTGAAAAATTGCTCCGACGGCTCGATCTCCATGAATGATTGATGGTTATGGTCACTCGTCGGCCTGATACACTTATTTGTGTGCATAGGCCTCGACATTGTGGTGGGATTGGAGAATTGGGGAACAATTTAACAATTAGGGTTTGGGGAGAGGTATAATTGGGGATTTTTTCAGTTTATGTCGATGGTGGAATTTGGGCCGTTTTTATTTGCTTAAACTGGTTCTGAACTAGGAACCTATTCATAGGTCAATTTCAAAGAGCCATGTGCTCTTCTGAGTTCAAAAGAGCTTCCAGACAAAAAATGGGCATTAAAGGAGGTTTTTCAATGGGTATTCAATATCATAAGAAAGCCTGCGACTTTCCCCACATTTATACCACTCCAAAATCTCTCCATCCCTCTACCTCATTTCTCTTCCTCTCCAAATCACCATTTTATAATCTATTAATGAAAGGTATATGTTTATGATAAATACACCTACCGGGAAGCCATCATCGTGCCTCTTAAAGATCATATTTACATGCCCTAATTACGGCTAACAACTAAAATGTAGCTAGTAGCAAGTCGGAGTCTTCCACGAGGAAAAAAGGTTAACGTAGTTAAAAGCACACAAAGATGGAACTCTAAGTGTGTGGTAACTATGTGGGGAGTTTGGAGTATAGAAAATACTAAAACTATTTTAAGAACTATATTAGCAAACAATTAGATCAAACTATGTAAATACGAATACAACCAGCAAGAAAGATGTAACTAATATGATATCATGTCTTGCCCACAATTAGTTTACAGTCTATTTATCCTTTGATCATCGACTAAATATCCTATTTTTTATGAAATTACCACAAATTTTGGAGAACTTACCAACACCTCCAAGTGAAGACATTTTCTCACCTCTCCTCAGTTATATTTAGAGTGGACGATCGGCACCACACCACTAGGGTCACTCTAGAAAATCGAAGTCATATATTTCCCCAAGAATAGAAATAAACATGGAGACCCAACACAACTACCATAATGTTCTACAAGGGAGAAACATATAGATAACACAAGTATATTAACTAATAATGACTATGAGGATCAGCCTTCACGCTAGACGTTATTAGTGAGCCACGTCGATAATTAGGCAAACTCATTCAAATTCATCTTAAAACTAAGCAATTTAATCAATTAACAGTCATAATTAGTTGTCACCCCTAATTGAAACCTAACATCAATCAACAATAATCACATCAACACAGAGACAAAGTCTTCCGGGTTTGACCAAAAACATAGCAAACAATTAATTCACAATCATCAACTAGTTGATCATCCTAGTCTAAATCGTGCATTAAGCACACAACAAAGCACAAAACATACTTAATAATTAAAACACAAAAAGGATAAACAGAATCTGACAAATTAATACTGGAAATGCTTGACAATTACTCCGAAGAGTTTTTATTTAGCCTAAATTATGAAAACCCATAACATAGAACATGAATCTACAAATAAAAATGGAATAAATTGAAAAAAATTTAAAAAAATTAGGGTTTGGAAATCTCAAGTCGGGTTCACCTGATGTGGGGAAGAAGGGGAGCTATTTAAAGTCTAATTTGGTCAAGAAAAGTAAAAAAAAAGTAGTAGACGTGCGCGGTCACGCACAAATTCGTGTGGACTACACCTTTTCCATCCAAGGGTTGATTTCACCCCTTTCTTTGGCCACACAGGTGCACGTCTAGGTGCATGGGCCGGGCGCCCGATCGGTTGCACATTTTTTCAACTTGTATGCGTTGCTACGGGTGAACCGCTGATCCGATTTGGGAGTTCTTGTAGTCGATTTTAAAGCGATCGAGAAGATGAATCTAATGATACCATTCTCGGAGGTTGTTTATTCTCAGATCATTCCTAGAACTTGGTTCAAACTTTTGGATCACAATTCATCCGCTTCTTTGTCTTCCTTCTTCGATCCTTCTATCCTCTATCACATTTTTTACTCGTGGCCTTCGGTATTTAATTATCCTTGCAAACGACCTTCACTAAAATACTTCTAATTGCTTACAAGCAATTTACAAATTAAGGTCACAAAAAGGAATCTAGATGCTCGTAAATACCAAAATTCATTAGACTCAAAATAGGTTACAAAATGAAGGATTTAAATACGCTGAAAAGAGTTATCTAAACCCCTTATGATTTAAACCTACCTACGTCTATCAATATTCCAACAAAAAGATAATAAAAGAGATGTTAAATGCTTCAGAAAATACATGCATTTGACGTCTCTTCAAATCCCCCACATTTAAACCTTTACTCATCCTCGAGTAAACAAGACAAGCAAAGACCTAAACATAAAATAGCATGCAAATGTTTTTAAAGACACTCAACATTTTATTCCTAGACTACCCTAACCCCGAAGACATAAGAATCTCTCACACTCTCACATCCCAAAGCCTTAGAAAATTTAAACAACCATCAAACCAATCATAGTTAAGGTACAAAATACAAGAGTAAAAATAGCTCACTCTACCAAAAATCTATCAAATAGACAAACTAAGAGAAGTATAAAATGTTTTGATTTCCCTCATTTTATCTAGGAGCCCTCAGGTTTTCATCCTAGTTTCACCCATTTTTTCCCTTTTACAATGCTCACCCTCACTTTTTCCACACTATTTGACCTCTCATTTTTGCATAGGTCTCCCTTTCAGGTTTTCGACCAATCCAGGCCCTCCAATTTTTCCTAAATTGCCCTCTCTTGTTTTCAACTTAGCCAGATTAAAAAAATCTCAAAGTAGAGCATATGCATACTATAATACAATACAACGAGATATATTTCTCTCCCCCACACATGAAACACACATTTCCTTCAATTTGAAAAAAAAAGGAGAAGATAAATAAAGGGAGAAAGAAAAAATAACTCACAACTAGGACCTTGAAGGTCCCTCCCGGTGGTAGAAATGCTCACTTCTCAATTAATGTTCTCTCCTCCATGTTCTCTCACTCTGCCCAATATGAAAATTCAACCCATCCACTAAAAATCAAGAAATACGCAAGTCCCGATCAACACTCACAAAAGTTAAATACTAGTAGTACTTCTAGATGGTGGTTTTGTGCTGGTTTTTGGTGGCGGATTGTGGTGGTGTGGTTTTGAGGTAAGAGTGTTAGGACAAGGGTGAGGGAAGTTTTTCAAAAAAAAATTCAAAAAAATCCACTAAAACAATTTAAAACTCGGGTTGCCTTCCAAGAATCTCTGTATATTTAAGGTCATCGGCAAGAATCTAATATTATGTCTGCTTCCAAAAGTATAGAGGTGGGAGTAGAAATACTTTAAGGAAAAGATTTTGTGGAGGTAGAGTTTGTCTTAAGGAGATGGGTAATTTGAGAGCTTGGCATAATCATTTGGCTCCCCTATTGTCTCCTTCAAGAATTCCCAAAAAGGTGGAGTTAGTTCAGTAGGTGGAGGTGGGGGCGATGACGGCAAGAATAATGAATATAGGAAAATCGCCCCTTTCTCAACTTCTTTGTCTTCAACAACCAACTCCTCATTCCCATGGACCTCATCTTCAACTTCCTTCAGCACCTCGGCCATCAAGGTAGAAGGATTTGCACTTAGCTCAGAGCTCACCTCCGGTTGTGGTAGAAAGTTGCTAGAATCTCTAGCTTCCAAAATATTTAGCTTCCAAATGTCTTACGGAAGATGCAAGTTGGCTAATTTGGGTCTCCAAGTTTTTTAATCTTGCGGAAGTTCGAACCTCCAAATCATGGGCCATATTTGATATTGATTGAATTTCCTCATTCAGGCTTGAACCTTCTCCTTATGTGTGGTTTTGGGATGTGGTTCGAGTCATATTGCTCATAGTGTTCGTTTTGTGGTGCATTCCCATACAGAAAATACGGATTACCACTCCACTCTAGATTATAAGAATCATAGTATGGATACCATTCTTGAGCTCTTTGACCTTGGAAACCAACAACTCAAACCTCTTCATATAACTCCTCATGATACCCTTAGTTTTGAAAACAAACGGTTCTATTGTCCTCGTAGTTCTCCTCTCTCAACTAATAACGGTCGAAATGACATATCTTACAAGAAATTTCTTGTTGAGCCTCTTTTCTCATCATGAGTTCCCTCAAGGTGAGATATTTCATTATTTTTCTATTTTTTTTTCAAAATCTTGGAATCATAGTGCAAGGATTCTCGGTACAAGTACAACAAGAACTCAAGAAATGCATGAACAATTTAGGGTCTTAGTGCAAAGGTTCTCAGTTCTTGAAACGAGTACATAACATAAACCAAGAACTAAGGCAATACATCCTACCAAGAAACAACAAACACTAAACAAGCACAAACTATAAATAAACGAGAACAAAAAAAGAAAATACAAAACACAAAGACCTACAATAACACTAAATAGAATACGCCATTTCCCTAGCAGCGGCACCAAAATTCGGGAGGCTATCTTCGTGACTCTCAAAGATAGTAGTTATAGGCCCTAATTGCGGCTAACTATTAGAAAGTAGCTAGTGGCAAGTTGTGGTCGTCCACGAGGAAAAGAGGATTTTAACAAGTATTTAACGTACTTAAAATCGCAAAAAAAATGTCACTCTAAGTGTGTGGTAACAAAGTGTGGGGGTTGAGTTTAGAAAACATTACGACTATTTTAGAACTAGTTTAGCAAACAATTAGAATAAATGATCGGCGCCACACAATAAGCATTACCCTCGGGTAACTCTAGATGTTCGGCGTTATTACTTCCCTGAGAATTTCAATAAACATGTAGACCCAACATAAACTACCACAATGTCCCACAATGGAGAAACATATAGAGAGCACAAGTATATGTACTAATAACGACTACGAGGATCGGCATTCATGCTAGACATTATTAGGGAGCCACATCGATAATTAGGTGAACGCATTCAAATTCATCCTAAACCTAAGAAATTTCATCAATCAACAATCACAATTAGTTGTCACCCCTAAATCCAACCTAGCATCAATCAACAATAATCACATTGACAAAAAGAAAAAGTTGTCCAGATTTGACTAAAAAACTAGCAAACAATCGATTCATAATCATCAACTAGTTGATCATCATAGTATAAACCATACCTTAATCACACAACAAAGCACAAATCAAAGCACAAAATAGGATCAACCAAATCGTGCAAATTCATACTAGAAATGATTACAATTTTGTCCCAAGAGTATATTTAGCCTAAATTATGAAAACCCATAACATTGAACATAAATATACAATAAAACATGGAAAAAATTGAAATAGAAATGAAAAAAAAACTAGGATTTGCTGGTCCCAAGTTGGGCTCACCTGAAATGGGGATGAATGGGGGAGGGGGTATTTATAGTCTAATTTGGTAAAAAAAAGTAAAAAATGTAACAGACGTGGTCGGCCACATATTTTCATCTGAGGTCTGATTTTCCCCTTTTTTGGGTATGCGGGAGCACTTCTAAGTGCATGGGCTGCGCGCCCAGTCGGTTGTACTTTTCTTCAAAATGTATGCATTGCTACGGGTGAACTGTTAATCTGATTTAGGAGTTCTTTTAGTCAATTTTATAGCACTCAAGAAGAAAAATCCAATGCTACTACCATCGGAGGCTAGTTCTTCTTGGATCGCTTCTAGAACTTAGTTTAAAATCCCGGATCATAATTCATTTGTTTCTCTGTCAACCTTCTTCGGCCCATCTATCGTCTACCACGTTTTGTTTTGTGGCCTTCATTATTTTACCATACTCACAAATCGTCTTCACTAAAATACTCCGAAGTGATCACAAGCAATCTACAAATTAAGCTTACAAAAAGGAATCTAGATGCTCGTAAGGACAAAAAATCCATTAGACTCAAAATAGGTTACAAAATGACGAATTTAGATATGAAAACCGAAAATGGTTATCGAAAACCCTTATGATATAAAACTACCTAAATCTAGAAATCTTCCAACAAAAAGATTAAAAAAAATGTTAAATGTTTCGGAAATACATGCATTTGACGTCTCATCACCTAATTTCCTCTTAAACTTGGTAAATTTCACTTCATTTTCTCAATGTTGAGGGGGGAGAAACTTATTTTCTATTCTACTTGTAGGTGAGAATATTTGAACAAAATGAAGCTTCCACTTGTTTGATGTGAAGGTTAGTCGTTCCAAACCCTAGATTTTTGAAGGGGAATAATGGTTTCTTTAATGGTTGATAATTTTTGGGGCTTCTAATTATATTGATAGTTTAGTGTGAATGTTTAGTGAACACCTAATGATTGTGAGCTAGGTCATACCTGGAGTTATGATATTTTGTATTTTATCTAGTGCGGGTTGGTTATTTACCTAGTGTAAAAATTTGAAGATGTTTTATGTTGATCTCATGTCTAGAATTTTCTTCAATACCTTTGTTTTATGAAGTTTGTGTCATGATGGATTGTGGAAAATTTGAATGTAGGTCCAATAATGTCTAAGAAAAGAACTCGTGATGATGTGTCATGTTCACGAAATAGCCAACCCGCGACATTGGGATTTGGTTGCGATGGCGATGATGGATCCGATGAGGTAGGAATAGTATAAACACATTGTAGAACATAAGAATGTAGGATGGATAGATAATAGTTAACTTCATTGGTTTTCAACAAGTCGGGCAACTATTTGTCCGAAGAACGTGCAAAGTGGTCTAGTTGGGTTACGAGGGTCGAAAGAATAAGGGTAGACATAAAGTATGATAGCTAGCATTAGCTACCAAAAGATTATAAGGAGACCCTATGGATGGAGTTCAAGGTACCATTTTTGGCCATAGTGATGTTCCCCACATAATTTCCCATTCTCTTATTCTACTAATTTACTATCCCTTATTGTAACTCCCATCATTCTAAATCCCTATAGGGACCCTTCAAAATCGATGCCCCAGATATGGCATATCTAAGGAAGTAGGCAACCACCATGATGTGCAAGAGTTGGTAGGAACACAAGTACACATTGTCAAAGGACTACATATTTCCATCGGAGAAAGGTGATCGCCCGTGAATAACTTACACACACATTCAACCAGAGAGTTGAGAGATCTACAAAAGAAGTGCTTTGGAGAATAATTCTAACTTTAGTAAAATCAAATTATATTTACAAAGTATTTATATTAACATGTCTTTATTGATGACATGACTCTAACAAGCTAACATAGGGTACGAGGAAAGAAATAAAATGCATTTCCAATTTGAATGTAATTCCTAATCGATTGAGTTGCTAGGGGTATGTATTGGCGGCAATGAAGCAAGAACGTCTAGAGAGATGTTCAAATTGCAATCAATGCCAGGATGACCAACAAAGAGGCAAGTTCTACGGTGAAACCAATGGATGTGGATGAAACTAAGAGGTGTGATCTATTTCTCAAAGGCCGACAAAACAAGGAGGGTATGTACGAGGAGGACAAAAAAGAAATTACGGAACAAGTTGTAAACCCTAGAATTGTTTCTTCATTCACATATTTTCTTTTCGCATGTACTTATTCCTATTATTTTGATACATTTGAAAAATTAATGAATGATGAATTGGAAGGGAAATTCAAACCCATAGGTAAGCACGACATTCTTTGTAAGGCTACGAATAAACCCGACCACCCGGGCTGTGTTAGGGGAGTGAGTGAGCTCTTGAAACAACGAGAGGTGTTTGGAATATCTCAGTACTTTGATGGTGCACAACCATTTTAGATCAACACATTGTAAAAACAAGCACTTCTCCAAGAGAAACGAATTGAGCAACAAGACATTGTCATTCGTAAGTTGATTCAACAAACCGGGATTGCTCTTCTAGATAATTTAGGTGATTTGACACCTGATTGGACTCTGCCATCAAGATGATCACACCATTCTCCCAAAGATGTTGGGGTTAATTGGAAGCCAAGTATCCAAACTCCTAAAAACGAAGCCGAAAATCCCGACAAGGCCATCCTCGCAAATGATAAAAAGGCACACATTTCACTTTATGAAATTGTGAATACCGTGTTTGTGTGATATTTAACATTTGTAATTGGTGCAATGTGTGTGATCTTTACATTGATAAAGACATAGATAGTAGACCACTCCATGTAGCCAGTGGAGTTTTCCACAAGTTAATGAAACATCATCACATTGTACCAATTGCATCAGGTTTGTCGAGAGTTTCTTTGGATAAAGCATTGGTGAAGGGTGCCCCGTTGCCAATTCCGGACGGAGTAAACAAGAAATTTTTCCTCACTCGTGGAATGTTTATTTTGTGGCCTCGTCGATTAATTTATGTCAATCCTGTAAATGATCGGCATTTGAAAGTCACACGGCCAACAACACCTGGCTTCAACCACATAACCGCAACTCAACATACTCATTTTTGGGAAACGAGTGCGTCTATGGTGGGAAAATAGACATCATCGTGCTATAGAATGATTTTGAGGACCTTTGGAAGTGTGAGCAAGTTAATTAGACGCTAATGTCCATATACACCTTGTGAGTAAAATATATATATATACGTATATGTGTATGTGTATATATAATTAAATTTCACTATTTATTACTTTCAAATTGTTTACAACTAATGTGAGAACATTCTTAATTTCAAGATACTTGTATTTTTTGTATAATCAAAAGATGGGATGGGTTGGATACATGTGCCCGGTGATGACTCAAGAAATTGGTTATACAAACCATGAGAGAATCGACTACATTCGCAAATGCCTTGGCAGGAAGGATAATAAATTATTCATTGCGCCCTACATTGAAAGGTTAGAGTTACGATCCATTACGTTTACAAACATCATACTTTGAAATTTTATAATATATAAATTTAACTTTTGTGTTAGGGACCATTTGTGGTTGATCATGATTGTTCCCGCAAACAAATGGATGTAGTGGATGCATCTGTTGCACTTCCAACCATCGGAAGCATTTGTCTAGATTTTGGCGTCGGCAATGAAGGACACTAGCCAAGAAGATGAAATTAATTTTGTAGTTGTTGAAATCAAGGTATACAATACAATTGTTTCTTTTTCAACAGGATTTATTTATGTGCTTCTAGAAGTTCCAAATTTTTGGTTGTTTTGAATCATTACAACAAACAAGCACAAACTCGGGAATGTGACTATTACGTACTGTTGTACGCAACATAGAAGGCATAAAGTTGGATTTACTTGAAATTAACAAGGCAATTATACATTTGTTTTTACTAAACATTCTTAGTGTCTCAATCTCAACATAATATTTTCTACTATCTTGCTACTCATAGGTTATTCCAAAGGCAACGAGACCTTATTCGAAAGAAGCTATTAACAATGCAAGGAATTGTTTGGCTAGTGATCTCATTCTCAATCGCTCAGCAACCTTTGGGATTCTAACATGGTAGAGTAACACAATTTAGATAAATTAATGTGGTGTGAAATTCGGAATAGAATTGTATTGATTTCTATTCCCGCTATAGATTATTTCTTAGTTAGTTTTTTCTATAGATTTTTGTTAAGTTTTAGAATACTTCTGTGTACTGTGTTACAATCGTTAACGTCTAATGAGACCTATTTTGAACCGGGAATATGGAAGTAAAACTGTATTTTACTATTAGAGTTGTGCGTAGTTCCAAGCTCGTAAAGTGATTTGGCCCTTCATTATATTTCACCTCAATTCACCTTTCGAACACGGAAACATTACTCATCCCAAAAAACGTCATTTTACAGAGGAGGACCGGATTCTGGGTCAGAATCTGGAAGACTTCTGCCCCTTCCGTAGGACCAAATTTGGTCCTCGATTTTGGTTTGAAGTTCGGAACCCAATCACGTTCTGAGTTCGGAAAGCATGTTCAAGGGTCGATGGATCGACGCTGCCTAGGTTCTGAGTTTGGAACCTATTAACGGCGGTTCTTCCGGCCTTTGAAAGGCAGTTCATAACTGCCTTTAATCGGTATTTTTAAAGGTGGTTATCAGAGCCACCTTTAATTGACGACGTTTAAAGGCGTGCCTAGAGAAGGCACGTTCAAAATGCCTCATCTGACTCGATATAATCGCCTTTAATAGTCCCCCCACACACACAACCCACCCCACCCCACACACACACTAACACTAGTGAATCTCATATCATCTCTAGTAATCTATACCATCTCCAATCATCTTATACCATCTCATACCTTCTCCAACCATTTCATACCATATCCGTTTCACCTCAACTGGACATGCCTTAGATACCTCTAGCGAAATTGATCATCGATTTGCCATTTTCCATTTAAGGTCGTTACAAAACTTTGGTGACCATGGTCTTTATGCAAAAGTACAGTAGTATTTCCTTGATATATGATGAGCATCGATTTTCTCCTAACTACATTCCAGGCAAGTGATGGGGAACATACAAAGCTTTGATGATAGATGAGAACTAAAGACATGGATCACAACTCTTATCCTAAGGGGAGTGGAAGACTCCTTTCTGGCAAGTCATTCACATTTTTTATCTTAAGTTCTTAACATATGTCGTTGGCGTGGTTTCATTGGCTTCAGCATTCTACGACGTTATTATTCAATGTCTATCGTTTACTTTCCTTGGGAGTTTTAGGACAATACTTTTAATCCATTTCTATAATCGGAAATCTTTTCTAGAATGGTGAATACTTTTCTAGAATCGGAAGTTCCTCATTCAATGAACCAGCGCATTCATTAATCTTCCGGGTAAGATTCTGTCACAAACATCAAGTGTGATTGATATTATAACAGAGTAAAAGGGATGGAGGAATATGGTAGAATGGCCCACATCATCTTTGGTGGATGTAGCTCTTACATTTTGGGAAAATTCCCCATCATATTTTGTCAGTCTCCAACTAAAACAGCAGTCAAAGAAGCAGAACATTTTGTATGTGAGAAAATAGTGTAGGTAGGGGTAAGGGGATGATCATTATATTCACCTCATTTCATTTAACACTTGTCATAATATGATTATCCCCTCACCTCCACAAACACTATTTTCCCACATACAAAATTTACTAAGAAGGAACAACTTAAAAACAAGAACAATAAGGGATCTAAAATATTGATGATGTGGTATGGACTTCCAGAACTATAATGGTAATTCCTAGTGGCGTAATCCCATAGTTGCTCCTACAAGAAAGTCCCGGATTGGATCCAGGATTAAACTCTGATGTTTAAGTTAGTACGTTTGAAGTAGTGTGAGTCGATATACTTGTTGCTACTTACCTTGGTTATTTCATCTTTACTCTATTTATAGGATTTGTTTCCCTATATTCATGGTAGCCCGTGCCCACATAAGGCATGTTCGCGAGTACCACCTTGGTGGATGTAATGGACCACGATCTCTGGGTCGTGACTCTAGGGATGAACACATTTTGCAGGTTATCCGTTCGATCAGTACCGTGAGGTTACACCCTTGGTTTGCTACTGTAGGCACCTCGCTCCTTCATCCCGCCAGCGTACGTACCTATCAAATACCATAATCCCACTAGCCGCAGAAGGATGAGGATTTATGATGTATAGGTATGCAAAGATGTTTAGGATGTTAAGTGTCACCGCTGTGACCTAGACTTCGCGGTTCCTAGTCCTGGTGTGGCTTAGTGTTGCAAAGCCCTTCACGGGTTGCTTTAGTTTCTTGAAATACCATTTATCTTTTTGACTTTTTGATTTTGGCTATGTTGATTAAGCATCTTGGTCATTGGGCCACTACAAGGCGTCTTCTATATAAGGGAGGTATTCTGTTGCGAGAGATGTCACTTCTGGATCTTCGGGTTGTTCTGCTTACCGCTATTGGTGGTTATTGATTGTGCCTAGCTTCTGGTGTCCAGGTATATTCTCCTTCTTTTTCCACTAGGTTCATTTTTCTAATATTCCAATGATCTGTTAGGATTTAGCTTCTGATTACAGAGAATGGGCCTTTCCAAGATTTTGGTTTATGGGCACTCAGTGGCTGTTTCGCAGATTCATATGGGTCCTAAGAGTGATGGTGATGTATCCCGTGGTCTTTCTAATCTTGTGGTGATTAAGAATTTTCCTTTTCTCATAACTTGAGTGCAAGTGGCGAGCGAATGCTTGTGCTTCACCAAAGTACTAATTACGTCGGGAGAGTGAAGAAGAAACAACGAGCTTTATGTTCTAACGATGGCGGTGGGGGGTTGCTGCTACTAATGTGCTTGTGTTAGGTGACAGTGATGTAATGCGCCACTACACCTCAGTATGTTGACGGTGTTTAATCGGTTGTGTTGGCCTATTTGTAATGTTTTGTACAGTGTTTTTCAGGTTGTCAATGATTTATCCACCATAGGGCATCGCTTTAGGGAACTTAAGCCATCTATTAGGAGTGTTGGTGACATTAAGATCCAACTTTAGAGAGTAAATGAGCTTCTTCGTGTGTCTGAAGATGAGGTGTTTGTGACACAGATGTGGATTGCTCTCTTGAAAGCCGATGGCTTTAGGAGCCCTAGTTATTCTAGGGCATTGGTTCACCAGTTTTTGAAGACTCAAGGGTTCTGTGATTTTGTCGGTGATATCACGGGTGCTACATGTCATCTTGGGAAGTATCTTGGGTATAAGCAGTTGAAGCAATCTAATCCAGGACGTATGTGAAACCTTCCACTCATGTCAATTATAAAAAAGCGAGGTCTTGACTGGCGTTTTTGTGAGATGGATCGATTGTATCATCTGAAGGTGGGTTACACTGAATGTTCATTTCATCTGATTGACTATCTAGAGGGTTTGCCCACTCTGTTTGGCTTAGAGGAGCTTCGCTCATGTACCGCGGATATTCGGCACCATAACTCACTCTTTTTGGATGAAGCTAGTGTGGAAGATAAGGGACATCATCATTGGATGCCCAGTTCATGGATAAATTGCATGTGCTTTTAGGACTAGTGTAGTGGATGTATTTATTTTTCTGAGATGCTTGTAAAATAGTGACAATGTTATTTTTCATTTGTAACTGATAAGTTATTTTTTTACATTTCATTAGGTGGCTGTTGTGACTAATAGGTGGTCTTCTAATATTGGTGACAGATCGCTTCTCAGGCTTCTTTCTATTTATGATTTCTTGAAATTTTTCTGCACTTCACGATCAATGATGTACCGGTTTGTGTGGTTAGTTTAATCCACTGTTGTGGGGAGATGTTTATCCAAGCTTATGGACTCAAGGGTTGGATCTGGTGTTCCTGGCTGTAGGGCTCTTGCTAGCTCTAAGCCCAGGGTAGGTGAAATTTCATATCATGGGGATAGTGACGTAGTCATAATTACATGATGTTGTTCAGATAATATTGAGCGGTTGGCGAAGTTTATCAGTTTACTTTTCGTCTCAAAGGGAAGAGTGGGTGTTCAGGGTTTGGGTATTTGTACATGATGCATTATTATGGTGTTTAGATCTTGCATCCGCCTGAGACAAGAGGGAAGGTTCTTACGAATTATGTATCAATCAGTGAGAGGATGAATACAAAGAGTTGAGTGTTATGTGTGGCTAGCAGCGGGACGAGGTTGTGAGGCTCTTTTAGAAGGAGGGGGAATGGAAAATAGTGTTGAAGTTCATTGTTGACAAGTTTCAGTAAAACGTTAACCCTTGTGGATATGGCGTATGAAAATATGGATGTTGTGAAGATGGAGTTGTCGTCTGCTCAGTCTTCCGCTCTAGAGTGGCAGACTAAGTATGACTCACAGGTAGCATTGAACGTGCATTTGGAAGAGGCCAATTAGCTGCTTGTTAACAAGAAATAGAGCTTGACAGCTGTTCAATGTGAAATTAGTCGTGGTGTTGATGTCCTTTGTTCATCTTTAGGTATTAAGGGTCTAAGATGAGAATTGGATGTGGATAGTTCGGTCGTGGTTCCAGCTTTCATTGACAAGCGTCCGAATATATCAGCATTTATTAAAACTCTTGAAGGTGATAATGCTTCTATGTGTCGATTCATGGATAAAAATCACAAAATTGTAGGATTGGTGAGTTTTCAGCTTAATCGTGAGAAATACGAGCCGATTGAGGATTGGAAGGCATATTATAAACATCAACTAGCTAGGATGCAGCAGTTGGGCCAGAAAGGCTATCCTATGTTATATGCACAAGGAAAGCTTTCTTGCTAGCATCTCAGAAGATGAATAATAGGTTAGTGATTATAGGAATAGAAAAAAATTGTAGGTCAAGTTCCCCAGTTTTTGGGTGGTTGTCCAGGCGTTGTGCTTTCATACATTTGTATCCTTGATCCATAGTTTTAGTGGTAGATGTGTCCCATATGTGCTTGGTGCAGACTGGTCTTGCATGCTTATGATGTCACAGGTAATTTATCTGCATAAGTTAGGAGGTGGGGCGTGGCCCTTGTTTTGTAGAAGTAATTTTCCTTCTTAAGTTGCAGGGTAGGGCGTATACCCTTATTTTCCGAAGCTGCAGGTGATTTTCTTTCTTCAGTTGCATGGTGAAGCATACTCCCTTATTTTGATAAACCGCGTGTGAATTTTCTGATTAAGTCGCAGGGTTGGCCGTTTGCCATTATTTTATGAAGTCATATGTGATTTGCCTATTTAAGTCGCTGGGTGTGATATTTTCCCTTCTTTTGCGAAGCCACGAGTGATTTTCCTACTTAAGTTGTGGGGCGGGGTGTTTGCCCTTATTTTACGAGGTTGCAGGTGATTTTTCTACTTAAGTCATGGGGTGGGCGTTTGCCCTTATTTGTTTACACTATGCTTTGGCTTCGAAAAGTCATTTTCATTTATGTATGTACAAGCACGATCATTTTGTGCCTCGAGCTTTTGGACTCCTTGGTCTCCGATGATATTGAGACTATGTACAATACGTCCATGTAGGAACCCTAGGTTCACACATGGTATTTCCTAAGGTTGGTTACGTTTCACGTATTTTGAATAGCTGTCTCATTCACTCGAGCCATGGAGTAACTGTGGTTTTGTATGGCCCATCCCACTTTGGGCATAACTTTTCAATCTTTTTATCCAGACTAGCTTTTTTCTTCCTTGGGACTAGGTCCCTTACCTTGAAAGAGGTTGGGCAGAATTTGTTATTGTACGACTTTACGATCTTCTGCTTGTACTCGGTTTCTCTAATGGGTGCAATTTCCCGTCCCTCTTCGATAATATCCATGGCCACTCTTAAGTTTCCCTGATATCCTTCGTCATTGTAGCCGATGATTCTTGGGCAGGGAATCCCTACTTTTATGGGGATGACCATTTCGTAGCCATATGATAAACACAGGGGATTGTTGGTAGTTCTTCGACCCATCGTATCTATTTCCCTTTTAGTTGATTTTGGGCCCCTTTGAATGTGGTCCTGTTATTGACCTCGACTTGGCCATTGTCTTGGAGGTGTGCTACTGAGTTGAACTTCTTACTTATACTCAAGTCACGAAACAACTCATTGAAGGCTCAACTTACAAATTGTGTTAAGTTGTCCACGATTATGATCTTTAGTATGCTAAAGAACCATACTATCTTCTGCCAGACGAATGAGATTGTTGTTTTTACTGTGATCTTGTTCAGAGGTTTTGCTTCTACCTATTTAGTTATGTAGTCAACTGAGAGGATGAGGAGTTTTGCTCCAAATGAGACAGTTGGGAAAGGTCATACAATGTCTATTCCTCAATTATCAAATAGCCAAGCACTGTAGACTTCTATTATCTCAAATTGGGGTTTTTTTAGACCGTGGCATTGTGTTGGCAGGTGCTGCATTTCTGAAAAAAGAGTGCACATCTCCAAACATGGTCGGCCAATAGTACCCTGATCATTGTATTTTCTTAGCCAGGATTTTAGCTCCTTGGTGTGATCCACACCATCCCTCGTGTATGTCTCTAACAATGAGCGCGGACTCACGGGTTCCTATGCTTCTGAGAAAAGGTGTGAGGTATCCCCTTTGTATAAGATAACGTTGGAGTAGCTATACGAAGCAGTGGCGAATCCAGAAAATTTTCACTGGGGTTCCCACTAATATATAAAAATATATATTTAATATTAATGGTAAAAAAATTTTTACATGGGGTAACCAAATACTAATAACTCCTATATATTTTTTACTATGGGGTAACCATGGTTACCCCATGTTACCAAGTAGATCCGCCACTGATACGAAGGTGCCTTAAGCTCAATTTTTCGTGTTTCCTCTTTGTCCATTGGTAAGGTATCGATATCGAGGTATTGTATGAAGAATCTCATCCATCTTTGTTCATCTTCTTCTACTTGCACCATCGTTGTCGATGTTGTGCTACGGGTTGGTATTAGTTCTACCAGGTGAACCTTCTCTTTCTGAAGGGATGTGTAGTCAGTGGTGGAAAGCTTGCCTAATGTATCTTCTTTAATGTTCTTTGAGTGGGGAATGTGTGTAATTTTGAAGTGATCGAACTAGCAGATGAGTTGCCTCGTCATGTTTTGGTACTTGAGAATATAGTGTCCAAGCATCTGTTGTGCGATTACCTGGGAGTATATGTGGACATGGACAATATATACACTAATTCCAAGCACTAATTCAAGACCATTGATGAGGGCTTGATATTCGGTTTCGTTGTTCGTGAGCGAGAATTGGAAATAGAGTGCATAGTTTTGCTCTGCTCCTTCTGGGATAATTAAAATTAGTCCAGCTCTGCATCCTTATTTTGTAAATTCCCAGTCAACAAAAAAGTGTCAAGGCACTCTTGTTAACTTTCTTTTCTCCTTTGGGATCTGTCCCATTGCCACTAGTTGCTAGGTCCGGGTCTTATTCTTCTATCATGTCTGCTAGGAAGTTAGCTACGACTTGGCCTTTGAGTGTTGTTCTGGGGTGGAATTGATTTCATGCTCTCCTAGCTCAATGGCCCATTTTGTTAGGTTGATGGACGCTTCTGGTTTGAGGCGGATTTGCTTGACTAGTTGGTCCTTGTACACCACAATCACATGGGCTTGAAAATAAGGCCAAAGTTTCTTGGCTAAGTGGATAAGTGCGAGGATGAACTTCTCTTTAGCTGAGTAGTGCTTCCCAGCTCCTTGAAGGATTCAGCTAATGTAACACATGGGCACTTGGCATCCTTGTTCTTGTCACACTAGGACTGGGCTAACATCGTGTGTCGAGACCGCTAGGTATAGGTAGAGGATTTCTCTTAGCTTAGGAGCAGATCGTAGAGGAAAATGTTTTAGCTCTTTTTTAGTTTGTTGTATATTTTCAGGCAGTCCGTTGTACATGAGAACTTTGATGCTTTCTGTAAATCATTAAAGAATGACACATTTTTTCCTACAGCTTTAGAAACAAAGTGGCTGAGCGCAGGTAAGGAGCCAGTGAGAATTTAAACTTCTTTTACTAACCGTGGTGGTGGTAGCATTTGTATTGCTTGTATATTTTTTGGGTTAGCTTCCATTCCTCTGACGATACATTAAATCCATGGAACATGACTTCTCTGACTCCGATGGTGCATTTTTGGGGATTAAGCTTCATTATGATTGACTTGAGTGTGATCAATGTTTCCTTCATGTCTTTTGGGAATTCCTTGAGGGTTCTGCTTTTGATGACCATGTTGTCCACATATATTTCCATGTTGCGGAAACCTGGTGAGAGAATTATTTGGCAAGTTTCCACTAATAGATTGATCATGCGTTCTTCATTCTTAAGGGCATTTTATCAATGTGGAATGCTCCAAAGTTGGTTATGAATGTTGTTTTCTCCACGTCTTCAAGATTCATTCGAATTTGGTGGTATCCTTTGCAGGCGTTGAGGAAGGCCATGGATTCATATCCTTAGATAGCTTTAACTAGTTGATCAATCTTAGGTAAGGGGTATTAATCCTTTGGGCAGTATATGTTGAGATCCTTGTAGTCGATACACTTTCACCATCCCGCATCCGCTTTTCACAGGGTTAGCTAGCCTGCTTGGGTATATGACTTCTGAGAGTATGCCTTGTTGTACCAGTGTTTTGACCTTGTCTTCTGTGGCTTTTTTTCTATCGTGTGCAAAGATTCTCAACTTTTGTTAGACCGGCTTGACTAATGAGTCTATATTGAGACAGTATGTAGCGATGGAGAGCTCAATGTCTCCCATGTCTTGTACTAACAAAGCCAATAAAGTCATTTATATTCTAAGCATTGATATCACCCTTGCTTTCACAGTCGTTGGAAGCTTATTCCCTCTCTTGACTTCTTTGGAGTTGTCAGATTTAGTTATTGGACTAACACTGTGTCTTTGCCTGGGTCCGCCATCTAGTGGAGACTGATGAGGCGGCATTCGTATGTTTTCTTAGCACAATTAACACCCACATTTACCTTGTGTGGTTGGTGGATAGCTAGATTATTAGGTGTTTTACCAAATAGAGGGTTAGAGTCATCTTGTTTGATTTTCTCCCATAGTTTCCCTATTTTGTAAGTATTTAGTATCTAGTGTATTTTACCTCTATGATTTAGTCGATTTCTACTTGTTTTGTGAGCTTACTTAGAGACCATCATCGAGAAGGCCATTTGAAAGGATGATGGAAGATTGAGGAAGGCCATTTACAGGAATAGTAGAAGAAGGAAGGCCAGTTACAAATTAGTAGAAGATAGATTGAAGAAGGAAGGCAAAGTTGAGGATGAAGAATAATCCGAGAGTTGAAAGAAAGTTTTGGAAAATATCCGAGTTGTATTGGAAAACAAGAAAAGAATCATCATATTCATCTTCGTGAGCACAAAAAAATGACTGCAATAACTCCCAAAATGAATCAACGATTCACCCGAAACGACTGAAACAAGTTGAGAGCAAAACCGAGGAACAGTCTGTGGAAAAGCGCACGGTCCGTTATCTATGGCATAAACACGCGTGTTTCCATCCTCATTTAGAGGATGGGCCTTGCAAATCTGCACGGTGCATCCCATGTGAACCATAAAAATGAACAGTTAATTCGCATGGACCGTGCAAATCTGCACAGCCCGTACCTTGCACTAATTAAGTGAACGTTTAATTGGTTTTGTATCTTTTCCTTTTTTTTCTCTCTTCCACCTAAAAAACACCATTCTTCTTCCTAAGAACACGTGCAATGCAAAAGTTCCACTTTTGAACTTTTACACTATCTCTCTTTTCAACATCCTCAAATTTTACAATTATTCAGTCACGTCCACGTCATACAGTTCCTTCCATATTATCTTTGACTGGTCCCACTACTTTCAATTATTTTTATTTCACTATATATTTGTAAATTAGTTATTACAATTAAAAATAATAATTTTAATTTCCTAAATAATATTTTTCCTTTTGTCATAATATAACAAACATTATATCTATTAATTTGAAGTTGTAAAAATTATTTATATTAAAATTACATTAATTATATATCTTAACCCAATTAAATAAATAAAATTGAAATATGTAATACATAACTTTAAGGCTAAATTAGTTTATGAGTGTACAACAATACGTTAATGTTAAATTTACATTAATTATGTTAGAAATAATGTTTAAAATATAGATTTTTTTCATGAATCAAAATAGTTTAATTATAAATAATGTTAAAAACAAATTTAAATCGAGTTAAAATATATGAATATAGAAATTTGAAATGTAAAATTTTATATCAACCAAACACAATACAAAATGCTAAAATAATATGAATAGTACATAGATATTAACAAAAATATAAAATACATAAAATAAGTTGTTACAATAACATGAACTTGATTAATGAAAATGATTCCAAGAATGTTTGACCAAATCTGCTTTTAATTGATGATGTATTGGTCTATGCCGAACTGCAGATCATCTTTGGACATATTGGGAAAATCAGTTCGACTGTCATGATTTGGACTCCATTGTAGTTTATCATGTAAAGGCGCCACTGACTGTGTATGGTCATAGTCAGAATCGTGCACCATGCTATCATGCTAAACAATCATGTTATATAATACAATGCATGCTAAAATAGTCTTAGTCACAAATTGCATGTCCCACATGTATGCCAGGTTGTGAAGGATATGGAACTGAGCTTGTAACACCTAGAATGCACGTTCAACATTCTTTTGATAGCTTTTTTGAAGTTGTGTAAAACAAAATTCCATCTCATCTAAGTGGACGCGAATAGGTAGCATAAAAGTAGCCCAATCTGGATGTAAAACATCTATTAGATAGTGTCATGTGTTGTATGTATTGTCATTGACCTAAAAGAGAGCATGTGGTGCCTTTCTTAACATAACATCATCAAATATGATCTCTCACTTCTCCCTGAAAATTGATCGTGTATTGCCTTAGGAAAATTCTTCCACTCCCAATGCATTAAATCAATAGTTCGTAATATTCCGAGAAATCTACGATCTCGTCCTTTTCGAAGGAGTTGGGTCACATCTGGCTCTGTTGGCCTTCTAAGGTAAGTAGGACAAAACAAAAAATTACACTCCTGATAAATCTTTGAAATGCCTCCCACACTCTACTAGCTCCAATTCGCAAGTACTCTTCTACTTGATCATAGGCTAAGTCGTAAGCTAACACACGCATTGGAATAATGCACTTCTTATATTCATGGAAACCATGTTTATGGGCTGCAATTGATTTTTGCATAAAATATTGGTCATGGTTATGAACACCCTCCATGACATGGAGAAACAACTCTCTCATGCGAAATCTTCGCCGGAACACCTTATCAAAATAAGTTGTTGTCTTCGGTGAAGGATCAAAATAGTCCTTCAATTAAATCAACTGGCTTTATCCACGACCCCTATCAAATGTTCTTTATGTACGCCTTGGGGTCCTGTTGATTGTGTTTCTTTCTCTAAGGTAATCAAAGTATTCCTTACAGAATTCTACTGCTTCTGAGTGTGCTACCATCTAAGATTCCATGATATCATCGATATTGGAGGTTGGGTGAATGAATTTTTTCTGGGAATTCAAGGATTCCTTATTCTCATCTTCATCATCGGTTCGGGAACTAGTAGAATTTGAGTTTTAGTGAGAAGAATATGCCATATTTAGGTATTTCAAGAGAAGTAAGAGGGAAGATGTGAGCAAGAGAATGAAAGGGTAGAAGAGAAAGGGTTCATAAATAAATGAAATTGTTTGAATGTAGAGAATCCGAGATGAAGTTATATAGAGATATTTAAAGGTGAAGTTGATAGAAAATTATTGAATGAATTATTGCATAGACATTATTGAAATGTCATGATTGATGGGTGTTGGAGACTTGTAAAATAGTGTTTAAAAATATGGGTGAGTGGTCCATTCTCAATAAATCATTGTTGTATTATTGAGGATGAATAGTTCATTCACTATAGAAGTAGCTAAGTGGGAATGACTAGTCAAATCATGCACTCATCCAAGTTTGAATATTATTAATGGCTAGTGAATTCACTATAATACATTACACAACTAAACAAATTTCAATTCATCATTCATAAACAAGAAGTTAAATCGAGTACATGAAGAAGACACATACCAAGTTACATTGAAATTGAAACACATGCTCAACATTGAAAATTACACACAAATAAGAACTGAATATTTATAACTCGTTCATTGTTTTGCTAAACAAACAATTCTTAATCTCAACTTCATTTTCAGTGAGGTCATCCCTATGCAGCAAAGTCATGAGTAGTGTCTTGTCTCCTTCAATTTTTTGATGGTAAAGCATCTTGATGTGCACCATTTTGCATGCGTTAGACAATGCATGTAACACATCTATTATCATCTTTTATCTGGTTGATTGCTAGTTTTAGTTAGGTTTGCACGACAAAGTGTGTAGACGGTCATTATTTGTTTTCTTTTCCAAATCTTGAGTTTTGTAGACATAATTGAATCTAATGGACATTTTTTATTCACGCACACCTAGATCTTCCTTTTTTAAATCTCATTTCACTCTTCCTTGAAGCATTTGTTATTTAGCATTTATTGTGTTTTTAATGTGAATGTTTGCTTCATTTATGCTATGAGTTGTTTGAGAATATGAAATGTTTGTATGAGTAAGTGTTGGGAGGTTAGAGATGTGCACAATTTCTTAGTTCTTTGACATGAAAATCCAAGAACATGGAATTATAACTTCTTGTTGGGTAACTGGTGTTAATCTTACTAGATGAGTATGTTAATGTTGGTTGTTATCATATTTTTTCTAAGGTAGCAATGAAAGGTTAAACCTTGAATGTTGATTGTTCTGGGCTTAGTATAAATGAATGCTTTGTTTGGTTAAATGGCCAGGCATTTGGTAGAATGCTTGTAGTTATTATCAAATCTATGGTTCTTCATGTATAAAGCCATTGATAAAATACCTTTAGGCATTGTTTGTCTAAAGTGCTTATCAATGAGGTTTGCAAATGGTCGTTGAAAGTCTTTGTGAATTACTATTAAGAAGAAATGAATGTTGATCTTCAAAATGGAAGTGATAGCATTCCCTATAGGTAATGAATGTGATAGGATGAGTGAATGGTTCTATGATCTATAAGAGGTTTGGAAGTGAGAATCAATTACCCCCAAGGCTTTGTCATTTGTAGTACCTTTTGCTTAGTTTGTTGCATGATTAGCATAGCTACTTGACTTTGCTAGTTGTCTTGTCTTTACTTTCATAACATAGGAAAACCAACCCAAAACCCCCCTCTTTACATGCTTTTATATATGTATGTATCTATATCTAGGCTTATATCCACCCTTATATGGATGAAACCTTAGGAAAATATCTCTTCTCTGTGGACGACCCCAATTTGTCACTATCTAGTTAATTGTATTTATTAAGAATTTAGGTCTTATAAATTGTATCTCTGAGAGGTATGGCGACGACCTCCCAATTTGTTAGGCAAAATGAGAGAAATTGAAATATGTGAAGTTTTCTCTTGTCTTTACCTATTTGTTGGTTCTTTGGGTGGAGTAAGCTTGCTTCTTGTATTTTTTGGATGTTCATACCTCATTTTTATTATGACATGATTTTTGTTTATACGGTGGTTTAGAATGCCTTAGGTCGGGATGTGAGGGTAAGCAAACCTTTATGTTTTGGGTTAGGGTAGTTCTAGGAATAATGTATAGATTGTGCTTTGGGAATAAATTTTAGGAAACCACCTTAGAAATTTATTCATTCTTACTCGAGGAGAAGTAAGGGTCCAAGTGTCGAGTATTTTATGTGACGGTATTTTGATGTTTTGTTAGCACAATTAACACCCCTTTTATCATGTTTTATTTTTGGTTAGTTTTTTTATTTGGGAATTTTCATAACTGGGGGTTAGAATCACCTTTTGTGGTTATTTTCTCTAATTTCTCAATATTATAAACATTTACCGTCTAACATGTTTTACCTCTATGATTTGGTTTATTTCTATGTATTTTGTGAGCTTATTTTTAGACTATCATCGGAGAAGGCCATTACAAGAATGTTAGTTGATAGAAGGCCAGTCGAAAGGTTGGAAGAAGATTGAAGGCCACTTTACAATGTGGTATAAGAATGCTTTGACCGTGAGAAATAGAGAGAAGAAAATGACCAAGTTTTAAGCAAGGTCTTGGAATTTGTTCATATGGCACAAACCGTACCCTATAGCATGGATCGTGTTGCTTATAGTTAGTTTCAAGCTTGGAGATAAGTCCCGAGAAATGGATCGTATGAAACCACACGGTCCGTACACTCAGAAGCTCGCAGACAAGATTCGGGAAAATTTGACACGGTCTGTGCACTCAAAAAACCAAAGAGAACCCCTACGAAACAGACAGTATAAAATTACACAGTTTGTACCAGACTCCTTGGTATGATCCACGCCAGCCGGAATGGTCCATAATTGTCTGTTGAATAGGGTTTGACTGGCTGCTTTCTCTCTCTCTCTCTCTCTCTCTCTCTCTCCCCCCTCTCCCACATGTAAAAGCAATCCTTTGTTGTTTGGACAAAAATCTTGGATTTTCATATTACACAGTGTACTTTTCTCTTCTCTCTTCATTTAGTTCAGTGTGTTTATATATTTTTATCCCATTTTTTTGGATTTTGTTTGATTAGAGTAGATGAGTACTTGGGAGCATTTGTTAAACATGTTTAATTAACTAAAATTTGTGAGATTCTTAGATTCAACCAATTTATGCATTTATTATCATTATTACTTTTGTTAAATTCCTACGATTATGCATTATTTAGTTTAGGATGTACAATTTGATGTTATTGCATGATTTAGCGCTAGGCTTGAAATTGAACTCGGGACAATTTTGTCTTTTTGTCGGGTTTGGTCAGTGTGAAGGTTATGTTCAGGAGTGAGAACTATGCATGATTGTTGATACTTTGATTAGATTAGGATAGAATACTTAATAGGGTTGGTATATAGATGATAAACGAGTTGCGAGCTATTGGGTCGGTAATTTAAATCTTGTTGCTTTAGATACATGGTAATCACGATGGTCATATCCCAAGTTTTTTGGAAAAGTAAGTTGGATAAACTCTTAGGGGGTAATTAATGAGACATTATGCTCTAAGTGGCACAAGATAGGCTTAGAGTGGGTGTTCCTGGTAGAGCTTTCGAAGAGTCATGTTACTCCCGAGTTTAATCCACTTCGCATTGGGAGCGGGTTTTTTTAATCGCGGGAGTGAGGGCTATGAGACAGATTACTTGTGCACACCTCTTAGCTATATCTGAAGGAGGTGAGAGATTGAGGTGGGTCCGGAATCAGGAAGTGACAGTTCGTGGGAGTTCTCGGTGAATCAACCTCTCCATATTGTGTAGTAAATAATAGATTAGGAATTATATTATTATGTGAATAGGAATCTTGGATCAAATTCTCATATTAAACACGTGACGAAAATGCCCTCTAAGGCCTTTTACTACTATACTTAGTTTCATATCTAAAATTGCATGTTAGTTATTTCCTACCTTTACAATTGTAGCCATTAGTCATAACTCACCCCGGTGACTACCACACACACTTGGTTACACTCATGTGTGCTACTACGTGAATCTATCATTTAAATTTCTTTTTCTCTAAGGACGACAACCGACTTACCACTAGCTACTTTTCTTGTAGTTATGAGTAATTAGTGAAGCAACATTATGAATCTTATTTTTGATTTCAACACTCAAGTTTTCAATGATTCTCGGGTGCTCATCAATACCCCCTTCCCCTCCTCCACCCTACCAGGGCGGCTGTAGCGACTGTGTCGCTGCTTCTTTGACTAATCCATCGGGCTCTCTGGAGGCCCACTAAGGTACTCACCTAGACTTGGCAATAACACTTCACGCTTATCTCACTTCCCCAAATGTTCTGACTTACATCATGATCAACCACCCGATGACCTTCCACCCCCACACCCATATCCTGCGATACCACCGGTAGGTCAATAGAATACACTTTGAGTCATAGGTCTAACACCAACCTCAAGACGAGGAATAACATGTGCTAAAATGGAAATGTTGGAAAGACCCATATCTGTAAAAAAAACACACATACACATACATCAAACCTGCAATCGTCGGGGAAACCACCATTCTAACCACTTCTGATAGATGGAACATACAAATAAAAAACTTCTGTAATATATGTTTAATATCATGTCAATGAAGACATTACACACATCTTCATAAGATAATACATATGGCTCCCTTATTTGAATTGGAAAATTGCACAGTAAAAATGACAATGACTGTGGAGAAGAAAGTCTGAAACCTAAGAAAATCAGCCACAAACCAAAGTCTCACAACTCAGACCTATAGAAAATGAAGAAGGAATATGGAATGCACTTAGGACTTAAACATATTTATAAGTATCATTCCCAAATCCCTTTTCCGACGCACTCAATAGATGTAACTGTTGGTCCGCTACCCGGTCGGGTGCACCCGACCGGTCTTCATTCTTAAAATCTGGATAATTTCTTCTACCATATTACATATTGGCCATCACTTCTAAGATATTTTTTGTGAATCTCCATTTTTGAATATTTAACTCATGATCATGATCATAGAGGACATTCCAAAAACCCCTCGAACTAAAGAGTTAAGAATGAAATTCTAAATCATCATCCTAACCTTCTTATCAACAAAACATAACTTAATAAAACTATAATATATTAAAAATATGAGTTTCAAATATGCTAAAAAGAGAGCATAAGGTGAGCGCATCAAATTCCCCACACCTAAACCTTTACTTGTCCTCAAGTGAATAATCAATGTCTTAGGTGGTTTCTTGATATAATATCCCCAAAGCACATTTGAATTCTCTTATTGAGAACTAATTAATCTACAATACAAAAGACTACCCATCCCCCATATGTTTACCCAAAAGAGTTCTACCCAAAAGCATAACCAAAATAAGAATGAAGTTCTAAACATCAAAAGTACACAAAAGGGAACTAAATCTTCCCAAGAGTTCACCAAAGGGAAAAAAGGAAAAGAGTCTCTAAATATTTTGATTTCTCTCATTTTTCCTACGAGTTCTCTTGGGTTTTCATAATAGCCTCCTATTTATTTTGATCTCACACCTCACCTTTTACCTTAAGATTAGGCCTCTCAGTTTTGCATATGTCGCCCTTTCAAGTTTTAGACCTATCTGGGGCCCCAAATTTCACCTAAGTTGCCCTCTCGGGTTTTCAACTTAGCAGGATTATTTTTTTATTACTTTTTACCGATGAGAAAATGCTTCTAAAGCTCCTTAATACCAAGGAATCAAATAAAAAATTACAATTAAACACATGAGCAAACATGAGTATCCAAATTTCCCTCCTCCACACTTAGAGAATGCAATGTCCCCAATGCATATAAACAATCAAAGAAAAAGTAGGGTAGAGGAATTTTAAATGCTCACAATTAGGACGTTGAAGGTCCCGCACCACCGTCATGATTCGTTCTTCTCGTTGCTCTCTCCTCTTCGCATCACCATCACTTCTCCACTAACTCCGGTGGCAGGACATTGTCGGAGGGCAATGAGAACATTGCAAGGCTTTCATCCACATTGTTATTAATGCCCTTGTAAGTGTCCTTGACAAAGTACTCAAGGTTCTCTATCCGTTGGTCAATGCCAACTACCTTTCGTTTCATGCCTTCAAGCCCATTGTCCATACTCTCAAGTGTTCTTTACGTGGTTCAGAAATATTGATGAAATTGAGAAAGTGACCCCGGTGGTGGTGAAAATATTATCCATTAAAATTATTGTTCAGAGGGGGGGGGGGGGCAAAGATCCAATTCCATCCGTGGGATACTCACAATGCAGTCTGATGGAAGCACCATGTAAGATTCTCTCGTACCATGAAGCCAAATGAACCTCGTGGGGTCTTCTTTCATTTTGATCATCTTCGCCCTTACCAAACTCTTGAAAGTGTAAAAGTTACAATCACGTTGACCACCAACAAGCACAAAGTTTTGTGGGGGTTGAATATGCAAATTCTGTACCAAGAATTTGATCATTACCCCAATACAAATGCGCCTGAAATCCTTGTTTTACAATTCTATACATCCATTAACCCATATGTCAACCAACTCGAGGTAACCTCTTCATTTTTAATGTAAGTGCCCAAAGAATTTCATATCGTGCTTGGGACAATGGGTGGAATCCCGTTGACATAAAAGTATATGAGTGAGAAGGCAGTGGATATACGGAATCATCGGATGGATAATCGAAGAAGGTTTGGCCTGATGATATCTTTCTTCCTCTGCGATAAGTGCTCAGAATCCTTGGTGGGTGTACCCCACTCCATACTTATATAACTCCTCTTTCACGATGTAGTCCCACCAAAAGGCCAACATTATATCATAATAAGATGATTTCCGTCTTTTATCATTTAGGTGAAACTCGATCCCTGGGCTACCACTCTTACAAATGATCTTCTTCACCTTGGAGAGGAACTCGAGTGTCCTTGACCTATAAGTGTGTGCATTTTCCAACAGAGGAGTGACCGACTCTAACAAATCCAACTTAAGAAATACCATTTTCTCTGCCAAATGAGTTGGTATAATAGACCTCTCATTGGCCAACCTTCCACATCTCTAAGTATATTCCCCTACTGTCTTATGCAACCCATCACAAGTAAGTGTTTGGTCTAGAATTTTGGGAGGTGGTGGGTTAGAGGATCTAGCTTCTTGCACTTTTCTCTTCTTAGGGGCCATAAAAGGAAATAACTCACCAACAATTCTCAACCCAAAAAAAATAATGAAGCACAAACCACCAAAGCTCAACTTCAAACACTACCACCACAATATGCACTATAACCAAAATAATGCACCAACACCACCACCACAAGAATCCACAAGAATGCACCAATACTACAACCACAAGAACCCACAAACACTACCACCGCAATAAGTATTTCCAAAACTTCAATCAAGAATTTTCACTTATAACAATTTTCATTCACAACAATCTCAACTACACCATTAAAGTTCATTAAAACACACAAGAGAGCAAATTTTTCAAGAATTACCCAATATTGTGTTTTGGTGCTTCCTAGTTGAGTTGAGTGCTCCAAGTTGTTGTAGAATTCTCCAATAATCCTCAATTTTCAAGAAATATAACCATTTTCTCACAACTTTTCTGGATTGAAGAGTGCTCCAAGTTGTTGTAGAATTCTCCAATAATCCTCAATTTTCAAGAAATATCACCATTTTCTCACAACTTTTTTGGATTGAAGAGCCCCCCAAATATTAGGTTTGGGGTGTTCTTGAAGAGAAGTCTTCAATTTTCTTGGTTTGGAAGATGAAATGTTGTGTTTGTTGTGCGGAAAGTATTTAGGAATGGTAGGGTAATGGTTTCTATGTTAGAGATGGAATATTTAAGGAGTGGAGGTGGAAGGGTGGATGATTTGGGTGTAGAAGGAGAAGAGAGAATTTTTGGTATGGATAAGAAATGGAAAGCGAGAAAAAATTATGCACTAAGGTGGGAAGAAAAGAGAAGAGTAGGGAGAAAGAAAAAGAATAAAATAAGTTGGGGTGGTCAGGCGCATAGACCATGCACTGAAAGCACGCCCCGTGCATCTTTTCATAGCGCCTGGCCGATGAGGAGCGTGCATCCATCATTCCGCGTGCCTAGCCCCGCAGCTCACACAAGGCATGCAAACACCTCTCAGACAGCCAGCGTGCGGGCCTCTCAAGGTAGAGCATGGCCGCATGCTAAGGGCGCCTGGTTGGACCATCTGGGCGCTCGATTGCTGCCAATTTTGCCGACTTCAATTTTCCTCATTTTTGCTTCGTGTCTTCCCATTTTCCTGAAAAATTCAAAAACAAACAGCCAAGTATATATTTCTCCAAACAAAGAAAATAAATAATTAAGTATGGACAAAATATAATTCAAACTACATCAGCGGTGTGTCACAAGTGGTATCCGGATGATCAAAACTGAGTTTATTTAACGTCGTCGACATAAATTATTAACAAAGAAAAATTTAAACTACATCAAAGGAATGTCACAAGTTGACTAGATGAACAAAACCAATTTTATTTAACATCTTTGGGTTGACATATTCACATTCCATAGCCTCTACTCACTAACCGGACAGTCGAGAAGGATTTTCTCGACTAATTTCGGTTGAAAACTCTCATAATATGACTTAAAGCGTTAACTATTTACCTTGAATAATTTGAAATTCTCCTCAATCATAATTTCTACCGCTCTATGTGGGAAAACTTCCACCACCACAAAAGGACCAATTCCCTTAGAATGCAATTTACTCGAGAATAACGATGGCGCGATTAGAATAGAATGACTTTTTGACCAACGTTATAGTTCTTTCTAGCAATCATAATGTCATGTATTTCCTTTGTTCTCTCCTTGTAAATTGCGAAATTCTCATAGGAGTCATTTTTTATCTCCTCAATATCTTTCTATTAAAGCTTTCTATGTACACCGGCCTCATATTAATTCATACTGAAGGTTTTTATAGCCTAATACGATTGTGTTATAGCACAACTTGTAAGTGACACATTTTCCCAAAACTACCAGATATGGTGGCATACTAATCGGAGTCTTATAGGGCATCTTATACACCCACAAGGCATCGCCGAATGCTCATATCCTTCCTAGTCGGGTTGGCCATTTTCTCAAGGTTAGATTTGATCTCTCGATTGGAAACATCGGCTTGGCCATTTTACTATGGATGATAGGTCGTGGAGGTTTTGTTAGTCACTTCATAGTTCTTCATTAGTGCCTCAATTGTGAGATTGGAAAAGTGGGTACCTCGGTCACTAATCACGGCTTGAGGAACCTCAAACTGGGAGAAGATATCTGCCTTCGAGAATTCCGCACCACTTTTGAATCATTAGTCTCAATAGCCTTTTCCTCGACCCACTTGGACACATAATCGATGAAAGGTAAGATATAAGTGAAACCAAAAGGGTTTGGGAAGGGTTCCATGAAATTAATCCCCCACACATCAAAATCTCACAATACAATATGCTTGTTTGTGGCATTTCATTCCTTTGGGAGATGTTTCCCGTTCTTTGAAACTTGTCACAAGATTGGAAAAATCGATACTCATGTTTCATCATATGTGGCCAATAGAAACCACTTTCTAACACCTTCATACTGCTCCTCTTAGCACCAAAGTGCCCACCACATGCAAGAGTGAAAAAAATTATGAATTGAACTTACCTCACTCTCCGGGACACGTGTTCCAATCATTTGATCCGAACAATGCTTTCATAGATATGGATCATTTAATGCATGGTGTTTAGCTTCACTTCTCAACCTATCACTTTAGGCTTTGGGGGAAATTGGTTGGAGTCAAGAAAGTTCACTAAGTCGGCATACCAAGGGTAAGCCTATTTAATTACAAACAAGAACCCGTCTAGGAATTATTATCAGATAGACTATTTCCTTGGTTTATTTAAAGTGGTCTCCAACTCATTAGAGGACACCAGTCGACTCAAATGGTTGGCCACTACATTTTCACCTCTCAAACTCACTTAAGAGAAGTATTTATCTAATCAATCTAGGTTTGGCTTTCTTCTTGGTCATCAAGTGGCGAAGATCCACTAATAACTATTTCTTAGTGGTCGAGTAGTTGCGTTGTGCACCATTAAGAGTTATTGAAGCATAATATACAACATATGGAATATCCCTACCCTTTGACCTAGAACCTCTCCGATGGAATAGTCACCAGCATCACACATACTCTCAAAAGGGAGGTTCCAATTAAGGGAATCGATAATAGGGAAGGAAATAAGCATTTCCTTATAAGCATCAAAGGATTTTTGGCACTCTATATCAACCAACCCACGTGACCTAGAAATGATCTTAATTCTCTAACACTCGAGGGGTAGGGTAGGAATTGGATTGTATCTACCTTAGCTCTGTCTACCTCAAGACCTTGGGAAGAGACCACATGACCCAATACAATAACTTTTTCCACCAAGTGGCATTTTTCAGAATTTAGTACGAGATTGATTGAAAAGCATCTCTTGAGCACTAACGATAGACGACGTAAACAACTATCAAAAGAATCTCCATGACCGGTAAAATCATCCATCAAGATCTCTACAAAGTGCTAAAAAACTCCAAAATTATTCTTACCATGCACCTTTGGAATGTGTCGGGAGCATTGCAAAGACTGAAAGGCATGTGCCTATAGGCAAAAGTGCCAAAAGAGCGTGCGAAAGTGGTATTCTCTTGGTTTTCCGGGGCTATGGCTATTTGGAAATATCCAGAGTAACCATTTAAGAAATAATAGAAATCCCACCCAACAAGTCTCTCAAGAATTTGGTCAATAAAAGGTAAAGGAAAATGGTCATTCCTAGTTACTGCATTTAACCTACGGTAGTCTATACACGTTTTCCACCCATTCTGCACTCGGGTGGGGTCCGAATCTCCCTCTTGGTTTTCTACCATAGTCATACCACTCTTCTTGGGCATGACTTGGGTGGAGCTACTTACTAGCGAAGATGGGATAGATCATCCCATCTTGAAGCAACTTAAGGACTTGACACTTCCCTAACTCCATCATCGACAAATTCTGGCGACGTTGGGATTGCCTAACCAATTCAGCCCCGTCATCTAACATGATCCGATGCATGCAAGTGGAGGGACTAATCCCCTTGATATCGATAATGGTCCACCCAATTATCTCCTTGTGGCTTCTAAGAACCTCTATCAACCTCTCCACTCGTACCATGGTGAGTTTACTTGACATCATCAAGGGCAAACTATCTCTCTCACCAAGGAACACATATTTAAAATTCCAGGGTAGTGGCTTCAATTCCACTATCGGTGCCTTCTCAAGAGATGTTGGGATTCCCACATCTCGAGGTGCAGCAAGAAATTCACGAGGGAGGTTGAGAAGTAATTTCTCAACAAGATCAAGCTCTCCTATAGTCCCAAGTAAATCAACACTCAAAGAATAATCTTGCAATTCATCAACTTTAAGACTATTTTCCAAAGTTATTTTCAAGAAATCCACACTATCAACCACAAATACACCTTGCACATAATCATAAAAAAATATCAACAATATCAATCGCATGGCTAGAATGATCCTCATTAGAGAATTTCATGGCATCATAGATGCTAACATTTACAATTTCTCCATTAAATTCCATGGTTAAGAATCAACTATGCACATCAATTTTAGTCCTAGTGTTTTCAAAAATGCTAATCTGATCCGCACTCCACGGGGTTGCTAACAAACCAACCTTTTTCACGGGAGATCTACTAACCTGCGAAGCGTTGGGAGATCAAAGATAATATTTATAATGTTGCTCTCGTACTCACTACCAACTGCTAAAAATTTGCTATTTTCAAGTCTGGGGTCATCCACAAAGATGCTAGGATTCAAAGGTTAACTATGCAAGGTTCAGAATAGGCGTCACTCTGATTGTGTATCGGGAATAGTTAGTGTTGCAAACATGGTTTTCGGGGGGGGGGGGGAGGCGGACGTTGTCTATAAACTATTGAACATGCAAAACAATATATTAAGCTATATTAAGCTAAGACTTGGGGATATTTTCGTAACATGATTGGTAGAAGACTTTGATCCTAGATTCTATCAAATACAAGACCTATAAACCTATCCCAATGTCAATGTCACATAGTGTGGTTGATAGTCAACACTACCCAATGTCTATCAGACAAAGGTACCCACGTATATTCTATCAAAATCACCCCCGTAATTAGGAATGTGTGCCAAACATTCCAACCGTTATGCACACCTCTTTCCCATAAGGAATTACATCCTGGGCCTCCACTATGAATGCTTATCCCTAGGCCTATAGAGGCAAAGGTATTAGCATTTCATGATGAATCTAGGGTTGAAATGACGATGGTCGCTACACTACAACCCTAGTTGCTACAAACTATCATGCCCTCGCCTATCAGGGTATGATCTTCTAGTCGAGTAGGGTCAGCTCATCGGAATGGTGCTCACGACCTACATGCATACACTCATGGGAGGTCATCGCCGTACCTATCAAAGATACTATTTTTAAGCTCTAAATGATTACTAAACACAATTAAGTAGATAGTGGCAAGTCGGGATCGTCCACAAAGAAGATGGATTTTCCTAAGCGTTTACACATATAAGGTTGGATATAAGCTTATATATAGATATATACATTTATATATATATATAAAAGCATGTAAAGAAGGGGATTTTGAGTTGGTTTTCCTAAGTTATGAAAGTAAAGACAAGACAACTAGCAAAGTCAAGTAACTATACTAATCATTTAACAAACTAATAAAAAGGATAAAAACTACAAATGACAAATCCTTCAGGGCAATAGATATCCGCTTCTGAACCACTCTATCATTGAATCCACAACCTATTTACTAAATTAACTACTTGTTGTGAAGATAAATCTTCTACCTTTCTTTGATAGAAGTTTACAAGAGTGAATTCGACATCTTATGCTAAACCTCACTAATGATCTCTTTAGTCGTTCAACGCCTAAAAGTATCCCATTAGTGGGAATTAAGTACAAAGAATCAACAAGCTTGGTAACACTTATAAATACTACACCATGTCTAAGCATTGAACCAATTCATGCATTTACTCAAGATTAGCCAAGAACGTTCAACGTTCATAAACTTCTCCAATTTGCTACACAAAACAAACACGATGAAGAATTCGACATTATCACATTTATCTAGCATTCATCAAATCGTCAACCATATTAGAAGCTCCAATTCATGTGTTTGGATTTCACATTAAAGGAAATGAGAATTAGCTACTTTTTCCAAAGCCTAACACATAATCACACAAGAAATTCAAATACTCAAACTTCCAATACCATTAATGTATTAAACAACCAAATTCAAAGCACAATAAATGCACAATAGAGAAATCATTAAATAGATAGAAATGATTCTCAAGACATGGATAAGGAAGCTTGAATCCATTGTTCCCAAGGATATTACTAGCTTAGATAGTGAAAACACATAACTAATCTACAAAAACTAAGAAAAAAAGAAAAAGAAAACTAGGGTTTTAAACCCTGAAAATCGCCGGATGAAAAGGGGGTTTTGAAGAGAGATGATATGATTTGGTATTTATAGTACAAAAAGAAGGAAATATTTCCGGCCACCCGTCTGTCGCAACTCGCGACGAGATCGCAACTCGAGAAGTTATCGCAGATTTCTTATTACAAGTTTTATATAGGCGATCTTTGTTCCACTATCATATTAGGGGTTGAAAAAGAAAGAAAAGGAAAAAATCCAATATAAAAAAGGAAAAGGAAAAGGAAACAAAATCATACTCGGAAAAGGAAAAGGAAAAGGAAAAGAAAGTCGAATCCAATTGAGAGTGGGAGATTGATCTAAAAATTCATATTGGGCATCAAGTAAGTGCTTAAAATCCGTTTCAATGAAGGATTTGAGTTTAAGTCCTAATCCAATTTGATTTCGGAAAAGTTTCTTAAATTTTCGGAACTTATTTGAAGCCTATATAAAGCATTATTGTTTTGATCATAACTTATTTATTACAGCTCCGATTCACGACATTCAAATTACATCTTGTTCCTTCTTCTTTTCAAAATTTGGAATTCCATATTGTAGAGCCTAATTTTGAGTTTATATATTTTTAAATTACAAAATAAGTTATGCAGTACCTTTCTCCTATTTTGCTTTGAATCAGCAATGAATTAATAGATTTCCCTTATATTAGCTTTCGCCTTGTGAGTTTTGAGTGCTATATAATTGGTGAGTGATCTTACTAAACAAAGGGGAAGGGGGAATGTTTATTACTAATCAGTTGTTTCTTCTTAGCTGGGATAGCGGACGATCTGTTCGTCTCGCCTTTTGTTGGTAGTCCCAACAATCGACCTATAATGAATGCCATGAATGTCACAAATTCCTTAATAAGCGATGTTAGGAGATTTTATAGGAAAGTAGATGAGTTTGCAAATCCTACGCCACCTCGTTCTGCAAGACAAGTTGAATCTGCTTGTGACATAAAAGGTTTGAAGTGTGATATTACTATATTTGATGGTCAACACAATCCTGAGAAATACTTGGATTGGGAGATGCAGATCGAGAACCTATTTGATCTTAACAATTACGTGAGAAAGAGAAGATCAAGGTTGCACAGTATTCTTTCACCCATTATGCCACAAAATGGTGGGAGATTTTGAAAGAATCAAGACGGCTTGCTAGTAAAACACCTATCTCAACCTGGGAGAGATTTAAAACCAAGCTTTGATTATATTTTGTTCCACAAACATATTTGATTGGCTAACATTCGTGTCTCAGTAATATAAAGCAAGGGAACCGCAGTGTAGATGAATACTGACAAGATCTTGAATTAGCTATGAGAAGAGTTGGCATGAGAGAAGATGATGCCTATATAAATAATTGGTTTATTGAAGGTTTAAGAAAAATCTGCAAGTTTCGGTTAACCTCCAACATCATGTGTCCATGCGAGATTTATTGGTCAAGGCTAAGTTGGTTGAGTTGAACATGGGTGGCCAAGGAAACCCTAATTCAAACAAAACATACTCAAGTCCACTATTTGAACTGACTGATCGAAGAATGGCTTCATCCAATCAACCATCTAGTCGAATTCCAGATAAGTTAGTTTCTACTTCGTTAAATACAATTTCTTCTAACACTCCTACATGTTTTCATTGTAATGAACTAGGACATCTTCATGATAACTTTCCCCATGAACAACTTATGACAATAATGGAGGAGGAAGAACATGATGATAAGCCTGCACGATATGATAGCGAAGAAAAACAAGTAGATGAAGAAATCATCGTTGATAATAGAGAAGTTGCCAAAATTATTCCCCCACAAGGAGCAAGTAATTTCGGAAAAAATACTTTCGATTCTGACAAAGAAACAGTAAATGTTGCCATAGACAAGTTCTGGGTCGATCCAAAGGTAGGTAAGACTGGTAAGTCGCATAATGATTCTGAAAAGTCGCATAAAGTCTTGTCTTCACATCTTAGTACTTTATCTTCTATTTATATGATGAGGCATTAACAATCTATTGACTATGGTAAATTGTTTTATGTTTCAATAGGAGATGTGAATCATGTGTTGACTAATCATTCTTTTGTTCTTATACTGTTTTTGAGAGAAAAATACTATGCCAAAGAAAATATTCCTGTAAATATGCTTTCACGGTTTGTTAACTTGTTACAGGAATTCGAGGATGTTTTTCTAGGTAATATGATTCCTGTTTTGAGGACGAAACTTTTCGACCCTGGAGGGAATGATACAAATATCAAAGGCGATCGACATATGGAAGGTGCATGTGAATCCACGACATTGTTAGTAAGTTTATAATTTTAATGATGGATACGTGGAAGGCGTACATCGTGTGCATGAAGAACATCTCATGAAACATTTGACTATCATTCCAGGAAAGGCTAAAAGACTTTGCCTAAGAATACACAATACTTTTTTCCACTGAGTTTTTAGTGAGGTTGTGTAATCTTGACATGATTATAAATGGGAAACGTGGACAACCAAAATTATACTTATGTCCATGCTAGGTCCAAGAAGTCCAAGGGAAAGAAGTCAGGATTTATAAATTTTAAATTATAAAATGTATAGATTATAAATTTTATAGTTTAACAATCGGCCGCATGGGTCTTGTAATAGGTAGATTTTAGGTTGAATACTATTAGTTAGTTGGTTAGTTAATTTGTTAATTAACTTATTAATTTCGGCCATAGCATTAGAATTGCAGCCGAGAATTAATTAGTTTGTTATAATTAGATTAGGACATTTAGTCATAGTTATTTTAGAACAAAGAAAACAAATCATTTTTAACTATATTTTCGCATAATCCTGTCTTCTTTGTAGTTGCCGATTTCTCCTTATAAAAAGGGAGAGATGGCCGAGATTTTTATTAACACTTTTTATCCATAATATATTCTAAATTTTGAGAGCATTCTTTGAGCTTATGAGCTATCTTCGTTGTTGCTTAATACTGCATGTTAATTAACTATCAATACCTTCAATTTGTGAACTAATCCTATGGGCTAGTTATCTTGACAATTCTCGAATTGTTCACAATCCCGAGGGTTAATTGTGATCAATTCTGAGGCTATACTAGGGTTTGTGAAATGTCTCGTTTAGTCAAAGATCTAAAATTCAGCAATCCAGAGTTTTCGCAAGTAGATTCATATTAGTTTATAAATTTTATAATTTTATGATTTGTAAATTTATAAATCCTGATTTCTTTCTTTGGGCTTCTTGGAACAAGCAGGACATCCGTATCATTTTGGTCATCCACATTTCCCCCCTATAATCATGTCAAAATTACACAATCTCACTAAAAAAACTCAATGAGGAAAAAGAGTATTTTGTATTCTTGACCAAAGTCTTTTACGCTTTCATGGAATCGGTCAAATGTTTCCTGGGGATATTTTTCATGCACACGATGTACTCTTTCCACATATCAATTATTAAAATTTCAAATTTATTGACAATGTCGTGGATTCACATGCACCTTTCATATTTCGATCGCCTTTGATATTTGTATCAGATGTGCTCCAATGAAAATTGTTCTTATTTTATAATACATATTTCATAGAGGAAAGAAAGAAGGAAAAAAACATAATTGTTGAAGTTATGGGTAAAAGTGAATTATAGAAGAGCCATGGATCTGAAAAAATTAAAGATATTCACTTCATATCTTGATAAAGATTTTATTATCTTTTTTCAATTGAGATTCCGTGATTTTAGAAATGATTTATTTAGTTAATTAAAGTTAGAATAGATTTTGATATTATTTTTTCAAAAGAGAAATCCTAATTAGAATTAGAATTAGAATTTGAATTTGAATTTGAATTTGAATTTGAATTAGAATTAGAATTAGAATTAAAATTAGATTTGGATTTCGGAGGAGGAATCCGAATTATTCTTTTGGGCACCCGCACATGGGTATATGAATACCTGTAGGGTTTACGGAAATAGACATACACGCACACAGAGAGAAGTTTTATTTTACGGAATTCATTGAGTTTTGAGTTTTGAGTTTTGAGTTTTGAGTTTTGATCGTTGACTTCCGGAAGCTAAGACTCTGGCTGCTTAGGATTTAATCACTTTGGCAATATTACCTTACCAAGCATAACTAGAAAAGGTTAAAGTTTAAACTGTAAATTATAAAAAATAATTTAATTTTTTTAAGTTTCATTAATCGAGTCATAAACGTATGACCACTGCATGTTACATAATAAATTTTTATTATCGCAGTTAAAACCTTTACCTTTTTATTATTCTAATTAAACTCGTCTTTGCATAAATCTCTGGAAAGACGGTCTTTCCTAAAACGGTCTTTCCTAAAACCTTGCCTTATTATATTATATTAACTATGTTTATATTTTTATATTCTTTATTTGATTAGTTTAATTAATATGAGTATCTAACTGTTTATTAGGCTTAGAATAATGAAGCACTGGTTTAATGAATTCGTGACATCTAATTGATTTTATGATTATTATCATTGAGTTCCTTATTATTCTGAGCATAATTTATTCTTATTTTATTTGAGTCTGATCAACTTTAGTTTAATTGAGATAGTGTTAATTAATTCCACCAATTTGTAATTGTTGGCAAAGGTTAATAAGTGGCAAACTTCCGTAAAAACAACAAACTGTCATAACGGAGGTAGTGAATAATTGGGTGGATAACTATTACTTGCGAATACTTGAGTAGTTATCTGTATTGGGTTCTTTTTTATGTTTATACTATTGGTGTATTTATATGATTTAGCGAATACTTGCTAGATGTATTCTGATTAGGAAAGTAGCTAGTTCAACAAATACTTGCTAGTTATCGACGAGGTAAGAAAGAATTGGGGTAGTTCAGTAAATCCTTGCTATCTTATAACTTGTTGGTTTATGGATAATGATTTATTAATGCGCCAATGATCGGGTCAAAATAGCTAGTGTGGATTAATTCAAATGCCGAATTGTTTCTCTATTTGATAATATATTTGCAGTTTTAGTTTATTATTTTCTTTCTTAGTTCATAAAAATCAATCTCTTGCAATAAAGTGTGGTGGCTACACCAAACTTGATCTTTAGGAATTTGAATTTTGATTACAGCGTTCTCTGTGGAATTGAGCCTGCTTATCACTATGCTAGAGTAATTCCTAGTATAATTCAAGTATTATTTAGTGGCTTTCGACATCGTTTTCGGGGAATGTTAGTTTTAATTTATTTTTCCTAATGATCTCGGTTATGTTTTTTTGTGTATGAGAAGGTCTTCGAATTCGCTGCTTATATTTGATCCAGAGGTCGAGAAGACAACCAAAAAGAATCGTAAGGATGCTCGTGTGCGAAAACAAAGAGAACTCTCAGCCCATAATTTTGCATACCTTCCATTTGGCAAATGGAACCCTCGGCAGAACAAAAAATTTCCGAAACGGATATTTTTGAGATGGCTGAAAATGACAACACAATGATGTGAAAACTCTCAAGCCATGATATGGGGGATCCCCCATCCCTTATTATGCTACCTGAAGGAGAACTCCAAGTTGAAATTAAGCTCAATCACTTGAGCGTGATCCCTAAGTTCTACGGAAAGTCAAGAGAGGACCCTCATAATTTCTTGAACGAATTTATAAATATTTTCAAGATTTAGAGGAGTCCTAATGGAGTGTTCGAAGATCACTTGAGGCTTGCGGTCTTTCCTTTTTCTATGCCTGAGTTTGCAACCTTGGAACCGAATTCGCTCACTATATGGGCTAGTATGAAGAATGTTTTTCTTGAGAATTTTTTCTATGACACCAAGACATCTACAATGGTGTGACAAATATGATCTATCTTCACAAGAGTATGAGGAGAACATCAATGATTATTGGATGTGATTTAAGAAGTTAGTGGATAGTTGTCCAAACCACAAGATGTCTAAATGGGAGTTGATGAAGTGCTTCTACTATGGAATGAACACTGAAGATAAGAAGTTGCTCGATTCTCCGATTAATGGATTATTTTTGAAGAAATCAAGGGCTAAAGGGAAGCACTTGCTGAAAATTTTCTTGAAGCTGCAAGGGAGTATATCAAACCCCTCGTCGTCAACAAAAGAAAGTAGCCGAAGGAAGAATTTTGTATTAGGAGGACGAGATGGACGAAACAAGGAATTTTTTTTGGAAAGGATGTTGTCCACCATTGAGAAGAAAGTGTTTTGGTTGAAACTCAAAGGCCATGTGATGTGTGTGGAAACTTAGGCCACCTGACACGTGCTTGTGCCATTACTATTGAAGGTGTAAGTGCTCAAGAAAATGAAATTGGTAATGTATAAGGAGGCCAAAAAAAAAATTTATGGCCCTTATTTAGACACTTACAATCTAGGGTGGAGACATCATCCAAATTTCAGCTGGGTAGGTCAAGGAAATCAACATCACCAACAACACCTCGGACCACTACATCGGAGAGGAATGTATCAAGTTCGCAATCCAAATCAACAAAAGCGGACCACAAAGTCTCTTGAATATGTGATGGCTGAGTTGATGAAGTCACAAAAATTAATGCAAAACAACCAAATTGCACATCAACAAGCTAGTCAGCAAGAGATTAGAGATCTCAAGAATCAGATGACTCAATTATCAACTTCTGTGAATGAGATTAGAAGAAGTTAAGGAAGGTAACAGTCATAAGTGCAACAAAATTCATGAGAAAATATGAATCAAATATCATTGCAAAGTGGGATAGAGATAAGTGACCCTCCAACTCAGAAAGCGGAAAAGATTCATGACACCAGGAATGCCACAGGCTCTCATTTAGCCAAATCGGACTTCTCTACTGACGGATCAGACACCTTCCAATTGGCTAAACAGAACCCTATCTATGAATAGGCTGCGAAAGAATTTGAAGGTAATGCTTGTTTTCCTAAACAAGCCGAGGTAAGTAAGCATTTGAGTTTGAAAGATCTATCCATAAAAATTCTATCCCCATTCCCTGGAAGGTTAAAAAAGAAAAAAGAAGATCCAGTTGATTTCTTATCTATATTTGGTAAAATGGATATTAACCTCCCGTTTTTGTAGGCAATAAGGTTACCTCCTCTAAGAAAATTTTTGAAGGATTTTACTACTGGGAAACCTAAAGATGCTGATAAAATTATAATGGGTGAGAATGTGTCTGTTGTGATTCAAAAAATTTTACCACCCTAGTGCAAGGATCCAGGTATGTTTTCGTTACCTTGCTTCATAAGAGAAATGAAAATCATGCAATGTGTGACTTAGGAGCCTCTATAAATGTTATGTCATTGTTTGTTTATGAAAATTTAACAGGAGTAGAAATAATAGGCACTAGAGTGATATCCAACTTTCTGATCGTTCTTGTATATATCTAAAGGGTTTATTGGAAAATGTGCTTATGAGAATGAACAGCTTTGTATATCCAGACGATTTCTATGTGGTTAAAATGAGTCATGGAAAAGTGGGTGTTTTGTTGGGTCGGCCTTTATAAAGGACGGCTAAAACAATAATTGATGTCAGCAAGGGAACGATTTGTTTAGATTATTATGGAGAAAACTGTTAACCCCTCGAGGAAGGATTGGAGCAAGATATTAAACGATGCCTTGTGGGCATATCATACTACCTATAAGACACCTATCAGTAGCGTATAGACTTGTTTTTGGAAAGATGTTTCATCTACTTGTCAAGCTAGAGAACAAGGCATTTTGGGTTGTACAGGAGCTGAATATGGAACCAACCAAGTGTGAGGAAGAGAGAAAATTCCAACTTCAAGAGTTGGAAGAGATACGGTTGGAGGCGTATGATTAAGCTATGTGGTATAAGGATCGCACCAAGATGTGACATGAAAATAATTTGATATCCAAAAAATTCATGGTTGGAATTTTTTTACTTTTTCAATCCAAATTTCAATTGATGCCCGTAAAACTCAAGTCAAGGTGGACAGGACCGTTCGAAGTGACTTCTATTTACCCAAACAGGACTCTAGAAATAAAGAGTTTAGAGACAGAAAAACTTTTCTTGTAAATGGAAACTGTCTTAAGCCGTTCTATGGTGCTTCTCAAATGGTTACAGAGGAAGAAATTCAATTGTTGCTCACCACCGATATCTGATCGCATGAGAAAGTCTAGCCAAAGACTATACACAATATTTTTCTTGCTTTTCTTTTAATTTTTCCTTTTTAAATTTTTTAGGGAATTTCAATTTTTCATCTGCTCTAGTTTTCTTGATCTACAGAGTTTCAAATACTTGAATTTGCACAGTATAGAATTCACACCTTTTGGAAAGCTGGACTCATAAAGTTAGGGTTCTGTTTGACCAAACTAGAGGCCTGTGGCAGAACCTGATTTTAACTCAAGGCTCTCCTCTTGATTGAAAATTCCTCTGAACCCACCACTATAAGTTCCCCCTTTCCCTTGCCTTTTTTTTTTAATAATGTTTGAATGTGTGTTAAACCTTTTCTCATAAGAGCTTTGCATTATTTGCTTTAGGGCAAGCAAAATTTAAGTGTGAGGAGGTTTATTGTGCTTTTTCTTTCTTTCTTTTTTTTGAAAATTTTTTATTTCATTTTTAAAGTTAACATGTGTTTTGAGTAGATAATTTGGATGAAGAAATTCTAGTTACTCTTGACAAAAGTAATTTGCCAGTTGTAAACTTCATTGTTTAACAAACATGGTAAATTTGATATGCCTTGAGGTTTTTGAATGAGATTTTTTATGATTTGTGAAATTTGATTGATATGATTTTTGGAATGACGAAAAATGATGAGTTTAATTGAATATTTTACCCTAGAAAGTGAGGTTTGAGCTAGAGTAGAGAACTCTCCACATCAATCTTTGTTCTGAGAGATCACATTGTTATACTTAGAGTTGTTATGTGTGAAAGTGATGGAAGGCACTAGGATAACCACATAGCTTAAATTGGCTACCAATTAAATTAACCCCTAGTGAAACACTTTAAAGTTTTGACTATGTTTTTTATGAGTTACTATATATTTAGCCAAAGCTTTGTTTCATCCTTTCTCTTGGCTCTATTATGCTCATTCTTGGAGTTGAAGTTGGTGAATTCATCCACTGTGTTCTCTTGAGTTGATGATATTACTGAGTATGTGTTCTGTTTGCCCAGACAAAAGTGATTGAAATTGAAAGCTGAAAAAATGAGGTTTTAGTATCCAACTGAATCATGTTATGAACAGATGCTATGGTTATCTTTGCCCAAGCAGAAAGGGGTAACTGTGAAAAAAATGGTATTGCTTCTTATTTTGTCATTTTTCCCCTCACAGATACTGATTTTGGACTACAATGAAGAAGAATGATGTTGGAAAAAATATAAATAAAAGATTAAAAAAATAAATAAAAGAAACTAAAATATCACCAACATTTGATGTGATATTACTTGGCTATCTTATACTCACCATAATTGAAGGTTGTTGGTGAATTTCTATAATACATGGAAGAAGGTTACAACAAAACTCATGCATAATATTTTGATCGATATTGTTTGAGCTTAGACCATGTGATCTCACCAATATGAATGGTCTCTAGCCCCATTACAACCCTTGATAAAGATCTTCCTAATTTTCATAATAACTTCTCTGTGTTATAACTTGTGAATTATTTGTGTGATTGTCCTTCATATATTGAGAGTGGTTTGAGTGAAACCGTGAAAAAAATATTCATTGCTTGTCCAATTTTGATTAAATTGATGATTAGATTTCCCGATCTTGAATATTTTCATTTCTATTACTTTAAGGATGATAATTCCCAGGTGCGTTAACATGAATCTTTATTCCTTGGCAGTGGAAAATTTATCATTATAAGAGTAGAATCTAGATTTTTTTTAAGTGCTAAATTTGTGTTTGTCCGATCTCGTGTCACATTTTTCTATCTTCCATCTTCCTTTCTTATTGAGTCATTTTAGTTAGAGTCTTATTAGGTAATGAGAAATTATGAACACTATGGCTTATTGATTGATCTTGTAGTCTTCACTACATACTTGAGGGAAAGCATGATTCAAGTGTGAGGATATTTGATGTGTGTTATATTGTGTTTATATTTTGTGTGATTATTATGATTTTATTGAGATATAATTTGCACTTTAGATGTTTTTGGTTTAGGAATTCATGAATATGAAGAATTTTAGAGGGAGCTATAGATTGTACTCTTTTCCCCTTAATCAAGGGTTTTTTTCCCAGTAGTTTTTCTAGATTAAGGTTTTTAATGAGGCGATGTGCTCGAATGGAAAATGTTTTTATTTTATAAGACATATTCCATAGATGAAGGAAAGAAGGTAAAAGCAGAATTGCTAAAGTTATGGTGTGAAAAGTGAATTATTAAAGCAACCAACTCCTCTGAAATGACTTTGAAGTGAAAAACTCTCTCTCCGTACTTTAACGTTAATAATCCTTGCTCCGTCATGGCTCAGCCGGAAACGGCTAAGCCTTCATCACTGTCACTTAACCCCCCCCCCCACACACACAGTTCAAAGGTGAACTCGCATGCCTTTACTCTAAAGAGGAAATTCAACAACTCTCATCCCACTATGCCAATGCTTTGATCAGAAAATTCTAGATAGGTAGGCCAAAGATGGAAACTCTCGAAGTAACATTCAAAACAATAGGATTCCAAGGGAAATACCAATTAGGAGCTCTAGACCATCGACACATTCTAATTAGGTTTGAGATAATTGAGGATTATCACAGATGCTGGATAAATTCCCATGGTCATTTTCTGGGGCTCTCATGAAAGTGCTAAAATGGATGCCGGAGTTCTCGCCGGCAACTGGATCCTCGGTGGTTCCTGTTTGGATTAGAAAACGAGATCCCCCCTTGTATTACTACAATACAGCCATCATCCAGTTAGTTAGGAATCTAATAGGGAGCTATAGCAAGATGGATGTAGCAACTTCGGCATTGACCAGGCCATCTGCTATTAAGATTTGCGTCGAGGTTAATGTTCAAGTTGCTCTTCCAGGTACTATTAGATTAGGATCTATCGAAAATAATGATAAATATGTTGTTGAATATGAGGACCTTCATGAATATATTTTAAAATGCAAGAGATTAGGTCATCATGAGTCAAAATGCAGGGTTGGTATGCCTAGAACAAATTTAGTTAGGACTAAGAACAAAAATAAGGAAACTAGTGACCAAGAACAAAGCACAAACACCCCCCCCCAATGCCCCACAATGATGCAGGAGTCATAGAAGCAGACCCAAAACCTAGAGTACACAAAGAACCTATATTAGGTTAACACTGAACACAACCACTCAATGAATATAGCTACAACTGTCCATAAACCCAAAAAATGTGGAAGCCCATTGAATCTCTGCATTGGAAGGTTGTAGGCCAAAAATACAATTATCTGCGTAGCCATAAACAGATGTAGAAACAAATCACTCAAAACATACATGGAAATAATGTTAGCTTGGACACAGAGGATCAACTAATATACATGAAATTCTAACTAGATTTTAGATTTGCTTCATATGATATGGACATCAATAAAGCTAAGAAGAAACAAGTAACTGAGAACCAGTTACACGCTAACCAACTCTTTAGTGTTGACAGACAGTTGCAGAACAGGTACAACATATTTGAGGAATCGGATGAAGAAGCTTCATCACACAACTCATCAGCTTGCCAAAATAAGGAAATGCATGCTCAGAAAGAAGATATGGTAGAGACTGACACTAACCAGGTACGTAATTCAGAAACGCAATATTCTGACGAGGTGATGGAAACTGTAAATATATCAGAGTCTAACCAATCTCAGATTGAAAATACTAAAGCTGAAAAAAGGAAAAGATCTAATTTCTTCACTCAGCTAAACAAAATGACACTCGGGTCTAATTCAAAAAACTCATCATCAGATTTCCGTGGTTGATTCCCATATTAAATTTAATATCCTGGTTTGGAATGTTGGAGGGTTATCCACATCAGTAAGGAGAATCAAAAGGTTGATCAAAATGTATAGAATTAATTTTCTGTGCATAATTGAACCTAAAAAGAGACCTGAAAAAAATTGAATCACTGAAGGCAAAACTTAATTTTCATCAGTCCATGATTTCTATTAATTGTAAAATATGGCTTTTTTGGGAAAATGAATACACTGTCTCTCTGAAGGATACTCAGGAGCAGTATATCTCTGTCTCAGTAAACTGTAATGATGCCCAATTTCACTTGGAAGCAGTTTTTGTGTACGCACCTCACTCTGGGAAAGAAAGGCAACGATTATGAAGCCAACTATTGTTCAAGGGATCTAATACTATTACAGTCATGGGTGATTTTAATACAATAGCCTCCATAAGTGAATATAAAGGGATTAGCTCTCCCAACACTAATCATATTAATGATTTTGCTCACTTTATTACCTCTATGGACTTAAAGCATATTCCCACAGTAGGTAATAAGTTCACTTGGTCAGATAATTGGATCCATGGCCCAGTTTGGAAAAAGTTAGATAGGTGTCTAGAAAATTACAGTTGGTTAGACCAATTCCCTGGAACATCTGTTCATATTCTTAACAGGACTACATCAGATCATTCACTAATGCTTTTAGAGATCAGGAAGGAGGATAATGTTTCCACGAAACCCTTCAGGTTTCAAGATATGTTTACCATGAGATAAAACTTTTTACCTACTATAAGTAGCATCTGGTCTCAACCTATAAGTGAAATTGGTTTATTGGGATTCACTCTTAAGTTGAAATGACTAAAGATAAAAATTAAAAGAGTGGAATAGGGAAATTTTTGGGAACTTGAATGATAATATTAAGGGGATTGAGGATCAGGTGGATAAAATGAAGTAGAATATGAACTATCAGGTCTAGAAAGTGATATGATATAACTGAACCACAGTAGGGCATTGTTAGAGAGAGCACTAAGTGAAGAGGAAATGTATTGGAAACAGAATTCAAAGGTGAAATGGCTAAAATGTGGAGATGCTAACACAAATTTCTTCCACAATTCATGTAAGAAAAAGAGACACACATTAAAAATCACAAAGATTAAAGACTTTAACTGCCAGTGGATTGATCGGCCAAATTTGATCAAAACTGAAGCATTTCAGTTCTTCACAGAGCTTCTTACTGATGAAACTCATCCCCAGGCTGGGGTGAAATATAATCAGTTCCTAAGCCATATACCTAGGATAGTCACTAAAAGTGAAAATGATAGGTTAAATGAGTTGGCCACCATGGTGGAAGTCAAACAAGCCATTCAGGGCATGAGCTCATCTGCTGCTGTAGGTCCTGATTGTTTTAATGGCTTATTCTTCATCACACCATGGGAAATAATTAAACATGATTTACTATTTGCTGTGAATGAATTTTTAAAGTGAGCTCCCATACCCAGGGTTATTTCAAGTACTTAGATAGCATTGATCCCCAAAGTTGATAATCCGGGATCCTTCTCCCAAATCAGACTTATTTCTATCTCCAATTTCTTTAATAATATATTTTCTAAGATATTGATGGAAATAATGAAGCCTCCCATGCCAAAAATAATATCAATGGAGCAATATGCTTTTATAAAAGGTAGGGACATTGCTGATAATGTTATTTTGATGAAGAAATGATAAGAATCCTTAATAAACAGATTGGTAAAGATAATGTAATCATTAAATTGGACATGATGAAGGCTTTTGATAGGGTTTCTTGGTCTTTTATCAACTCTGTAATGCTCTCCTTTGGATTTCATGGAAAATTTATTCATAACGTGCTAAATTTAATCACTTCAGCCTAGTTTTATGTAGTAATAAATGGCTCTCCATGTGGATTTTTTAAATCCACGAGGGAGATTAAGCAGGGGGATCCATTGAGCCCCTTTCTGGTTAACATCCTAACTGAGGCATTCACAAGGCCACTGAAAAATCAGTTTCAAAGTGGTTTCCTCAAATATTTTAACATGCCCAGGGGATCATTAAATATAACCCATATGAATTATGTTGATGATATTGTCTTATTTCTAAAAGGGAATCCACAAAACCTAAAAAGAATGAGAATATTCTTAAATCTATTTGAGGATGTGTCAGGCCAAAAAATTAACTTTCAAAAAAGTGATTTCTATGTTAACCAAAAGGCTACAGTTGCCTTTAAAAATAGAATTAAGAATACATTGGATATGAAAATAGGATCACTCCCCTTTAAATATCTAGGATGTCCAATGTATTTTGGTATAATGAAATCCATTCTCTTTCAGCCAATGGAGAAGATAGACACAACTTTAGGCAATTGGAATAATAATTGGCTAACTCTTGCAGAGAGATTAACTCTGGCTAAATATGTGCTTAATTCTTATCCACAACACATTTAGGCAACTATGAATCCACCAATAGGGATAGTTTAAAAAATAGAGGTGAAGTTTGCAAAATTCTTTTGGGGGAAATCAAAATTTGGCCAAAGGAAAACTTGGAGAAGCTGGAAAAACATGGCATTTCCAAAAGATGAAAATGGACTGGGATTAAAGATATAAAAACAATAATAAATGCCAGTTCATTGAAGTTGTGGTGGAAACTTCAATTGGGCAAAACCATTTAGTCTAGATTACTGTGGTCACTACCAATAACGTATAGAGACTCACACAACTGGAAAAGAATAACCACAGTGTCAATGATAGGTGAACAAAACACTAGGCTTCAAATAGGTGAGGGTAAATGTAGCTTCTGGCTGGATAATTGGACTGGAGAAGGAATTATTATAGATACTTGGCAGGGAGAAACACCAGTCCCATTTGAAAATCATACTTTGGCAGAGTTCATAGGAAGACGACAAGAATTCATCAATAATTACCTTCATTTGTTCCCTACATCCGTGCACTCAAAATCATTGCAGTTTCATGTGGTGTCGCATATCAGGGATAGAATGATTTGGATCAATGAAATAATTGGGAATTTTACTTCCAAATCTGCATATCAGGTAATGAGGAATAAGAGAGGTACAGTAAGAATTCATCATTTTACTAGGGTTGCGCAGGTACCTCCTAAAGTCTCTATCTTCTTATGGAAATTACTAAATAATCTCTTTCCATTTGATGACAATTTGATGATTTTTGGAATTCAATTTGCATCAAAATGTTGATGCTGCTCCAACTGTGATACTGCTACTCATTACTTTAATGAATGTCATATAGCTAGTATGGTTTGGAATAAGCTAAATAATTTCCTGATGTTACCTACTATGGAATTCCAAAGTCTTTGGGATAGATTGGCATACTATAGCTCTAAAAGTAATTTAGATTGCACGAATGACTTGTTGATTAGAATTTCTCCTATTTTGTGTGTTGGTCTATGTGGGTAGCTAGAAATAGAAAACCAAATGAGAAGACAAGTGTTTCGGCTACGGAAGTATGGAAAGAAGTGAGGGAGCTTATAAAAGCTTCTCTGGCAGCTTTCCTTCTAAAACAACCACAAATTAATCAACAATATTGGATCCAATCTAGAATTTTACCCTATTTTAGGAAGTATCACAGGAAAATCACACTAACTAAGTGGGATAAACCAATTAATGATATAATTAAGATCAATACGGATGGTTCATGGAAAGACAACTCAATCATGAGTGGCTTAGTTGTTGTTGCTAGGTATCACACAGGATCCTTGATCCTAGCGAAAACATTGTTGGCAGAATGTCAAACACCTTTAATTGCAGAAATTATGGCCATTAAATTAGGTTTTCAATTAGCCATAGAGTTAAATATTCCACTAGTTGATATCAGTATTGAAACTGATTGCAAAATGGAAATTCACGCAATCACATTTCCAGAAAAGGGGCCATGGAATATCTATCATCTACTATTGGAACTAAAAACTTTAGATAATTTTGTTTGTTTTGTTTGCAGAGAATCAAATCAGCTGGTTGATATTTTTTTCCAAAAGATGCACAGATGAATCTTTTACGGAACTTTAGTCTAGGCAGGATCTAACAACAAAGGAGAGGGGATAATTACAACTTGACAAGATCGGCCTCCCCAATATCAGAACTTCAGTGGATAGCACAGGAATCTGAAAAGAGGCCATGGAAGGATAGAGACGAAGCTTGATGCAGGGTAACATTATTTTCTAAGGCTGCAATTTTCAACACAAGAAGAATACAAGGAAGAACTAGATTCCATTCGATCAGGACTTTGGTCTAATGCAGATGGAGTTTTCTTTTTGTTTTGACAAATCTGACTACGAGGTCTGGCCTGGATATCGTTCTACACAGGGGGTGGAGTTCAGTATACTAGGAAACACTTCAAACTTAGATACATTTTTTGCGACAAGTTTACTGCCAGAGAAATAGCATGATTCAATCAGCTCGTTCAATCACTCGAACGTTTTTGTAAAGAATGATATGATTGTAATTTTGATTATTTTTAGGTTTGGGGTGCCTATTAATTCCCCTACTTAGGTGGTCTTTTTTTTTAAAAAAAAAAAGTACATCATTTTTTCTGTTTGATTACTCACAAGATTCGATATGTTTATCCGGAGAAATATCTGCAATATAATGAAAGAATATAAGATAAACAATTCTAGCTATTATATTATTATCACTACAAAAAAAACTTCCAGTTGTGACGCTTTTTTGAAGCATCCGTGATACTTAAAAGCGTCGCTAAAATTATTAG
>JAULKM010128569.1:0-36716 GCA_032355605.1 Rubia tinctorum
CTAAAATAAGATTTTGCATATGTAATAAATAAATAATATGTATACATATTTCTATCAAAGGTACTCTATCATCGTATAATTTTTTTGAACATTTTTTATTTCAAATTATGTGTTTATTTGGATTTTCTTTAGTGATATATATATATATATATTAAGAGATATTTATGCTTTTAAATATATCTAAGTTATATATTATAACAAGTTATGATTGATTATATATAGTAAAGAATTAAAATCAATAACATATTATAATATTAGTATGTTATTTTAGACAACTTGGATTTATATTAGTTAAAATGACTTCAATATCTCCGGTTGACAGCATCAAGCAAACAATTTCTATTATATGGTGAATAGCGGAGTACCATCGTGCGTTGCGTAATATTATGAATTTAAATATTATAATTAAGTTTTTTTACATGTTGTGTCTTACATTTAAATTGAAAAAGTATTTTATTTAAAACTTTAAAGTTTAGTCATCTAAGAAACACTATATGAGGTATTTAGAAATTGTTAAACATTGAATATAATAAAATTTGATTATTTTTATAATATTTTATTCAAAATATTTTTAAAATAATTATTTTTATGTTGAGATTCCTTTTTAAAAGGCTATCATAATTATATGTATCTCATTGCAATAAATAAAGGTATTAAATGACTTTATTAGTCTCACTAATTATAAAAATGTCATCATTTAACATTTAGTCGGTCTAAAACAAGACTTTGTCATGTATAAATAAATAAATAATATGTATACATATTTCTACTCTATCAATGTATTAGAAAAATTCAAGAATTTTGTTATTCCAGATTATGTGTTTCTTTATAAAAAATTTCAAATATATGTACAGTACAATGAGATATTTATGATTTAAATATATCTTAAAAAGTTATATAAAGAATTAAAATCAGTAACATATTATAATATTAGTATAAGTTATGATTGATTATATATAGTAAAGAATTAAATCAGTTGCATATTATAATATTAGTATGTTATTTGTAGACAACTTGGGTTTAGATTAGTAAAAATGATTTCAATATCCCTAGTTGACAGAATCATCCAAAAAGTAAACAATTTCTATTATATGGTGATTGAGATCATTCAATTTTCAAATAAAAATACTAAATTAAAATGAAAAGGATCATATAAAATGTTATACATTCAAAAAATATATATTTAAAAATCAAATAAAAATACTTAACATAAATATTAAATTAGAATGTTAAACAACAAATAAATATACTGAATATAACCATCAAATTAGAATGTTTAAACATCAAATAAAAATACTAAAAATACACATAAAATTAAAATAGTTGAACATCAACTTATACACTGCACATATAAAACAAAGCAATTAAATATCAAATAAAAACACTAAATATAAACATCAAATTAGAATGTTAAAAAATCAAACTAAAATGAAAAAAATTACAAAACAAAATCAAAACAGTTATCAAATGATACACTAAAAAATACACATCAAGCTAAAATAATAAATCATAAAATTAAAGTATTAAAATAAATGTTAAATTAAAATATTTAAACATCAAATAAAATATTAAATTATCAATTAAATAGATATAGTTGAACATATAGTAAACACACTAAAAACACATCAAATTTTAATGTTGAAACTTCAAATTAAAACACACATGAATCTTAAAGCAACAAAGTGTGCAACAAAGTGTATCATTAATATCAACAAAAATAACTTATCAGTACTAAAAATTTAAAAAATCATTTCAGACAATTGAAACATCAAGGATACACTAAATAAGAATATAATATTCAGAAAGAAAAAGAAACATCAAAATTAATTTTTAAAATGACGCTCTGAAAGACTAACACATCAATTAAAATGAAAGTATAAATTATAAATTAAAATGTAACATACTAAGAATCACAAACTAGTATCGACATGCATAAAGTGTTAAAAATTCAACATGTAAAAAAAAACTTACAATAAAAGATCAATACTATAACTTTAAAACACATGATTTTTGTGAAAAATGAATTCGAAAAACATAACCAGGTTTGATTGAAACATCGAGTACTGAAAATGAAACATCAAGCCCGGTAATAAAAACTCACCCATTGCGTGGAAATGAGGGAAAAATTGGTTCGCGAATTTCGCCGACCTGGATTTTTGACCTGCGAGATTTTTATGACCCGGAATCGTTAAATCCCTAATTATTCATGCCCAACACCTAAAAAAGGTGGTATTTGCACCCCAAATCCTTCCTTCCTTTCCAAAACTTTCTTAAATTATATTCGAAACTCCATATCTAGTTAAACTCAATAATAATACGCATTAATCCTTGATTATGATATGAAACGATCTCGCACAAGATTTGGTCTTTCACAAACTGCAGAAAGCTTGAGAGCACCGTGGAGTGGAGTGGAGTGGAGTGGAGTATATATTGGACCGATCGTTTTTGTTGGCTTATATGGTGTGATTTGTTGTAATTGTATAATTATATTCCTGTTATGTTTGACTGGTCATTTATGGTTTCAATTTGGTCAATGAGAAATTCTCGCTTTCTAAACCTTTTGTGACAGCCATTCTCTGACAAATATATGCTCACCCTTTTCTTCATCTTATCCGAGTTTAATTAATTAACTTTTTTCAAAATTATTGATTATTAATTAGTTTGAGAAAAAGTGCCGGCTTGCTCCCCCTCGTCGGCCTAGTCATTTTCTTCTTTCAATTGCTGGGCAGTTTTTTATCGTTTATTTATAACTAATTTTACAAGGTTTTGTAACCACTTATAAAAAAGTCTTTAAGCCAATTAAATAAATGTTTGAGAATTGTTTTTTGAAAAATAATCATTACTGGGAAAAACACCCAGCATCAATTACAATAAGTGGAATTGACATTCAACATAACTAGTCTCTAGCAATAACCAGTCTATTGCAAGGATATTCAAATAACATGTCAACCAAACTAATCGTATGTACTATTACAGATCAGAAATCTAATAAAAACTGTAACATCGTACTTGAGGATATTAATTCGCTTCCCGCGAAAATCATGACTACTTGGCGAAGAGGAACTTTATCAACATCCATATCACTACGCCAAATAGGGATCTACAACAGTTGTAACACCACTTGATCTTGATCCAAAACACGATCTATATTGTCCAAACTGTAAATACTATGAAAACACAGATCGAGAACGAAACTCCTAATAGAGAAACACAAACGAAATCACGAACACATGAATACAATCTGTTAAATCATATCGGAGAAAATACATCAACATGAACAATTAGATTAAAAGATCATCATGGACATATCAATCTAATCTATCAGGTCAAAAAACTATACTAATGTATAGAAACAAATTCATATTTATTCAATAACCTAAACATTAAAAGTAAATCAATTGAAAAACTATTGTTTCCCATCTTCCCATCATCATGGGAAGATGGGAGAAAAAAGAAGAAGGGGGAATCGCTGCTTAGGGTTTTATAAATGCTTAAGAATTTGAAATATTTGTAGTTGGTTAAACTAATCAAAGTCGTTTAAGTCACATAAGCGAGAAAGCTTAGCCCATTTTCTGGAGTTGATTTGAATTGAACTTAACTAATTTTTGAATTAAATTGAATTGAATTAAAAATAAGTGTATTGAACAATAGTAATCATACGATTAAGTAAAGTTAAATTGTACTAAATTAAAATTCTGCCGATCTGAATCTATCAATTTGATTTGAACGGAACTAAATTGAACTGAACTAGAGTGAAGTGCAGATAAACTCAAGAGAACAAAGCCTAAGTCTTAGGAAATGCTGTCTTTTTAAAATTTATGAAACAATCACGGTACATTTTAAGTCAAACACTATATTTTTTTAGTTTGAATATTATATGGAGTATTAAAAGTGAAATGTGTAACAAAACGTGTTTGAATGTGAAAGTATAAAAACTATTACATAAAAACACAATTTTAGGTTTAAAAATATAATGTTTAAAATTAAAGTACAATGTTTAATTTAATATATATCATATTTAAATTAAAAAGTATCATGTCTAACTTAAAAATATAGTAGTTGCTCTATAACTTTTTAAAAAATTGTTACTTTCTTAAATGAGAATCTTAAAAAATCCCCTGTTAATTTCTTTCAATGAAATAACGTTGCTAGCTAGCCACGTAAGATTTACGAATTTAAAACTTCAATTTTTTTCTTCAATCCAAAAATCAAGCAAGGAAGTCAATATAATATTAAGAGTTGAGTGTGTTTATAAATCTATATAATTGACATAAATATCAATTTAACTCTCCAGTGTTTGAAAGTGATAATAGAATCCTAGATAATCAATGAAAATGCAAAACTAACCGTTCCAGTAAAATTTGGCCCTGATTATGTGAAAAGACAGTTTTGCCCCTCTGGAAAAAAGTGAAATGACTATTATGTTCCCCAAACCCTAATTTTCTTCTCTCTTTCTCTCCGCCAACCCTCCCTTCTTCTTCTCCTCCCTCTCTTCTTCTTCTCGGCATTGACGCCTTACCCTTCTTTTTCTTCTTCTTCTTCTTCTTCTTCTGTGCAGTGGTAGTTGTGGAGGCGCTAGGATTTTGGGAGAATGTTGTGGATCACAAATAGTGGTGGGGCAGACTGGGTGAAGAGAAGGAAGACGGAAATGGGGGTAGTGGGTGGGGCTGGGCAGCATCGACTTAGATGGTGGTGCGCGGACCCCGTGGAGGAGAAGGGGGAGATGGTGGTAGTGGTTGGGTTGGGTGAGGAGGAAGACGGAGATGGTGATGGAGGGCGGGTTCGGGCCGCATCGACGGAGATGGTGGTGGGCGGAGCTCGGTTAGGAGGAGGAAGACGAAGATGTTGGTGGTGTGCCGGGGAGGGTGAGGAGGAGGGAGACAGAGATGGTGGTTGTGGGCGGGGCTAGGCAGTGTCGACGGAGCAACGGTTGCGCGACGGTGGTAGCGTTAGAGCAGTGACGGTGGTGGCGGAACAACAACAGTGGGTAATGGTAGAATAGTCCACACAATTCAGTTTTTGACTCGAGGACATTTTCATCTTTTTAAATCTAGTCAATGACAGAGACAACGCCAAAAGTGCCACCTGAAAGTTATATTGACACTTTCATTAAATATTTAAGTTTTTTTTTTTACTTTCAAACATTTGAAAGTTTACAGTTTTGTAACTATAAAGTTGTATTGATATACTACTATTACCCAAAAATTAATAACATGTGGGGTCAAGTCTCAACTAGAGATTCTATTAACTGATGTAGTGATGTTCATATTAAAATCGTCACTTGGCCAAGTTAATAAATTTAGATTTATTTTACTTTTTAATCATTTTACCATTCTACATTTTAATGAACTAATATTTGATTTGAATTTCATATTATTATTTGGATTCCCCACTAAACAGATTTAATCAATTTAATTATATTATTGATTTATAATATTAAAAAATTATAATTATTATCTTGAAAATATATAATACTATATTAAAATTACATAAAATTTGAATTATTGCTACATAACTTTAATTTAGTGTGCATGTATTGTTTTTAGAGTACGTCTCTTGAAAGACGGTATTTCCATGAGTTATGAAAAAAAATAGAGATTAAGTGAAATTTTAAGACAAGGGGCTGAAAATTCACGGTTCAACACAATTAAAATTCGGGTTGAATTCGGGTTATAACCTCTTTGGGTAAACTCACACGCCTTGATAAAACCTCAGTTTTCTTTCCTTTTTCCCAAACCTTCCATCAGCTCAAATTTATTAAATTTTATTGATTTATGATTTAATGTATATGTTTCAACCTAAAGTTTAGGGATGGCAATGGGGCGGGGCGTGTACGGATTATGGTACCTCCATACCCATGGCCACCAGAAATTTTCATGTTCATACCCGCCCCATCACCCACTTGGGTCTTCAAATCCATTTTCTCACCCCATTTATATCTCCAAAAAAACCAAAATTTTACTTTAACATTAATAATTTTAAGATTAAAGTTTAATAATATTTACATGAAAATATTATAAGTAAATAATGCTTTATTTGTCAAAATGATATTAACTGATATTCTTACACTAAAAGAATTCGAAAATGGTTTTCAATCAAACCTCTCACATTTACTTCATATTGATTCCCACTAAAAAAATTATAGAGTTAAGTACTTAAATAACCGTATGTTTTGGTTGAAAGTGTCAATCTAACCCTGTAAATTCTGAAAGTGCAATTCTAACCCTATTATTTGATCGAAACTGTCAATCTAATCCTGGGAACTTAAATTTGACCAAAATTATGTGAATTAACTATTATACCCATACTTTAAAAAAATTAAAATTTAAAAATATAAAAGACATAATAACCCCTGAAAATTATGTAGTTTGTTATAATAATCATTTAATTTATTTTAATTTTCCATTTTCTTTCTATGCAACATTCTTTTTCTGGTGTTTTCTTTCACGACGACTCGGATTTGTGTTCCCAGATTTCAGGTGGAACCAAATTTTGCAACAAAAAATCTGCAACAACCACTAAAGCACCGCCGCCGCGATGATCTTCACGGCGGGCCATGGCGGGAGTCCAAATATGAAGGCCAATAGGACCGGATGACCCTCTTGCTAGAGCAGAGGATCGGCCCAGCGGATGAATGCTTAGCGAGGGAAGCTCCAATCGCCGGAGAAAACTTAGCTGCTAATGGCATATTGTTGAACTTGCTAGAAGAAGCCCCTAGAAGTCTTGGCTCCGATGAACGGGTATCACGCACGCGCATAATGGAAACACTGGGGAGATGCACACACCGATGGGAGACCCTACGAACAAATTGGAACTTTGCGAGGAGGCTAGGCCTTGGTAAGTCAATAGGCGATGATAGTGGATTGGCAACGCAACAGGAATGCTGGAGAAAATGAAGAAATATAATGGCGATAAAATCGCCGGGAAAAAATGGAGGTTGCCAGAGAAAAATAGAGGTCACCTCACGAGTTGCTTATCTTCTCGCTTGTCTCCATAATCTCATTGATGAGACTCCAGATGCTACAAGCGGCGGATGCGGATTCCGACGGCGGCGAGCAGTGGCGGTGTTTTTGAAGATGAAAAAGATGAACCTAGGGTATTTTTGCCATTAAATTTTTTGTTATAAAACTAGGGGTACTTTAGTATTTTTAGGTTAGATCAATGCCTTAAAATGTTAATTTAATGCCGAAATAGTACGAAATGTTCAGCACATTTGCTATAAAACTAGGGTTAGAGTTGCACTTTCAGATTTTACAAGGTTATATTGGCACTTTAAAAAAATAATAGGGTTATTTTTTTATTTTGCCCAAAATTATATGAGGCCATATTTTACGCAAGACCCTTTAACGTTGTAGATATTACGAGGTGAATGGAATAATCTTACGAAACGAGACTTTCATAAATTATAAAATAATCACGGAATTTTTAAAGAAGATGTGTTTTAATGTGAACATATAAAATATTATATAAAAAGTTACACTGCAAAAGTTTAACAATATATTATAAAATTTTAAAACACAACATTTAAATTTAAAATATAATGATTGTGTTATAATTTATAAAAAAAAATACGGCCTTCAATAATACTCACTAGTCCAGGTTAGGGACACTAACGGCCGTGAAAATGCGCATTGCATGGTGGTTCCGAACCGTCGGCCAATGGGGTGGCTGTTCCAACGTTGATTTAATATTTTCAAAGGCACTTTCAACTTTGGAACTGTTACGGAAAATTAATATAATTTTTTTGGACTTTCTGGTTTTAGTGAAACTAGAAAATTCAAATCGACCACATCGTTCTATTTTTCACATGAACACGGATCGACGTTCATTTTCAACACAATACAACTACATGCATCCTGATCTCTTACATTTGTATCAAATCCACTTACAATCAAACCCACAACAATAAACATTCAAACAACAATCATCGGTCCACTTCGAACAATAACATGCACCAAAACTTGTAGATGAGTTTACCAATAAAAAATTCAAAATGGAAAAAATCCCATACCATGATAATGAAGTCTATCATCATACGGTCTTTCAATTTGAAGTCGTCGTTGTGGATTTGAAATTAAAAGGAAGTGTTAGATTTGGGGAAGGAGGGGCACAATAAAGGTCGAATATTTTTTAGCGTCTTTCACTTTAGTGCACTCTGAACTCCAGTTTCGGCTTCAGAAGTGCTTTTGGAAATACACATCCAAAGTTTAATCCTATTTCGGAAATGTCATGGAAGTGCCTTAAATATAGTAGTTTTTAATGAATATTTTTGTAAGGTGTTTAGATGGCGGTTCAACTGTCGTTGCCTACTTTAATTCACTCCAGGTGCCAGTTCTTAAGTCGGAAGCGCCATAGAAAGTTAAAATAGTTTTTTTAGTGCATAGTTTTGTAGGGTTTCTTAGACGGATGTTCAACCGTTGTTATCTACTTTAATGCACTTCAAATACATGTTCCAACTTTAAAACTACCCTCGAAAGTGCACAAAAGTAAACAACGAAACTATCATATAACACGTTGGACGACAATTGAACTAAATAATGGAGCCATTCTACAACACATAACACAAAACGCCGCTCAATCACTTTTATTTCCCTCTCCAAAATTTAGACCATTTTTTCTCCTCAAAGTTTTTGTATTAATAAAATAATTAGTCTCTATACTTTTAACAAAAAAAAGGTTTAGGTCAGTTAATTTTAATTTAACAAATTTAATTTAATTTATATTATTGTTATTTTTTACTTAGTTATTGAAATAAATTGAGAAAATGTCCAGAATGATACCCACTTTTAAGTGAAATTCATAGTTTGGTATTCAATTTTAAAAATTGTTATTAAAAGGTACCCATTTTTCATTAATGTCCCGAAAACGTGTTTTTTAGTTAAAAATGGTTATCATTATGGAACAATTTTAATCCAAATTGGTACCAATTTTTTGCTCAAAGGGATCTTTTTGAAACATAAATGTATATGAGAAGAAAGGAGTGTATGGAGCCCTCATGGTGATTTATCGTCATTAGGTCTCTTTACTATGAGAAGAAATTAGCTAAGTCATAGGCCCAAGATATTATGATTTTAGGAGAGTATAAATACAGATGTATGCTTTCTATTTTAGTTATTCTTTCATTTTTTTTCCAACTTTCACTATTCATTCGTGTCTGAGACCCGTCAACACCAAATAAATTCAATTGGACAGGATATAATATTAGAATGATTAACTTTTTATGATATCCTTAACTGTCCATAAGGAATCATTTAACTGTTTTATCAATTCAAGCCGGTGCTTATCACAGTTGGCTTAACGATATTGCGTCGTACTGTTGTTTTTTTACTTGGGAACGTGGGATCATGTGGGAGAATATTAGTTTGGTTGATTAATTGATTACTCAGATTGGGATTAGGATTATGTTATTTTACTTTTCGTCTCTTTTTCTTTGACCACTTATAAATTTTATACTATTACACTCCTTCCAATTAGTTATGATTCCTTTCAAGATATTCATAAATCACATTTTGGCTTGGCTCTTCAGCTACTATGGTCGCCGCGTTACTGCGTAACCATTTGCGCCTAAAACTAACTGTTCAAATGCCGCATAATTTATGTACATTCTTCCCTTTGACAGAGGCACGTTTTCAAATATGGTCCTCCACCCCCCCCAAAAAAGAGACACATTTTCCCTTTCAAATAGGCATTTCAAGATAATTTTCACAATTTAAAACCAAGGCTGTTGCACACTCTAAAAGCATCCTAAACATATATTAATACATTTATTGTAACGATTTTGCAAATTTTACATTAAAAACTATAGATTTAACGTAATTTTTTTAAAATTTAAACAATAATTTTTTAAAAGTTTAAAGATTACTATTAAAATAAATTACTAATAACGTATTACTTCAGTCAAAGGCGTAACTATTCTTGTGCAAGGCAGGACAAATGCCCTACTTTCTTTCTAATTTATTTTTTATAAAAATTTATTAGGTGAATACAACCTCTAAATTGAAATTTCTTGTTTGAAATATAAGAGGAATAGATACATCTAACACACAAATTTCATTTAATGTGTCTCATTGAGCCCATGCATAGTAATGATTCTTGTCCAAACTATATGACTCAACTTGGTTTTAATAATTATATGCATTCAAGTAACTCTCAAATGCAGGTACAACTTTTATGTGATAACCAGCAATATCCTTTTGTTAATGTTCTTAGTCCTCAATTAAATACAGCTATGGAAGCTGTATTTATTTATGGACTGATAACTAGGATAGAAAGATTGCAACTCTGGTATGATCTTATAGCCCTAAACACTGCTGATACCATTTTTATAGGGAATTATAATGCTATTACTTCCAAATCTGAATACAGGGGTCTTGCTAATCCTAGTAAAGCCAGTATTCTAGATATAAACCAATTCATAAATTAAAAGAAATTAACATTGTAGGCAATCTTTTCACATGGACTAACTCTATTCTCATAAAACCTACCTCTAAGAGATTAGATAGAGCATTATGCTCTACTGAATGGTTAGCTAATTCCCATCATCATCTATTCAAATACTGAACCGACAAACATCTGACCATTCACCATTATTTCTTACTGTAGGAACTAATTTACCAATTGTTCCTAAACCTTTCTAGTTTATCAACACTTGGTATAATAAGACTGATTTTAATCCACTTATTAAATCAAATTGGGATATCCAAATTTCTCAAAAAGGAATGTTAGGTTATTATCTCAATTTAAATAGGTTTTAAAAGGTGATTAAAGACAATAATAAGAACGTCTTCGGAAACACTGGATCAAATGTAACCAAAGCTGATAATAACCTTAGCCTAGCAGAATTACAATATGATCATTCACAAAATGATTAAAATTTAATTTTGCTAAATAAGTCGAAAGCTGAATTAGCTAAAGCCCTGAATAAACAAAGAAAATTTTGGAAATAGCAGACTAAAGTTAACTGGTTAAAACATGGGGATGATAACACCAAACACTTCCATAATTCGGTTAAGGAAAGAAAGTCTAGGCTTTAGATAAGAAAGATTAAGAGATCAGATGGAGAATGGTTAGAAAACATGGATCTAATTGAAAAACAATATGTTAATTTTTATAAAAACCCGATCATAATCCCTCAGCTGGGCAATGCTATTCCAGTTTTCTTGGCCTGATTCCAAAAATAGTTAAGCCTAAATTATTTTTTTGGTCCCCAACATATTTCGCAATACTATTTTTTTTGTCCTCGGTGCCAATATCGCATATATTCAGCAACCAATAAATACAAAATGATTTATTTGGTCCCCAATGGTGATTTTCAGGTAAACCAAAATTAATTTCCGATACAATTAGGGGTATTTTGGTAATTTTAGTAATTGAAAAATCAAAGAAAAAGAAAAGTCAAAACATCTAAAGTTTTAAAAATCAAAATCAACGCCGCTGCCGAACAACTCGTCGTCACCGCTAGCTTCAGCTTCATCTCCATCTCCAAATTTCATCTCCACCGCCGAAGCCCGCCGTTAAGCTCTACGTCAACCTCATATCCAATCGTTGTCGGTCTTCCGCCCTTGATCTCCACTGATTCACGTCAACGCTGGTGGGACCTGGTCCGTTATCTCCAGTGTGCTTCCTCATATCCCACTTCCAGCGCAGAAAATAAGTCCTATGAAGAAAATCTCAACGAAGATAAATCACAACAGAAGGTCTTAGCGAAAAAGAAGGCAGGCACATGTCTAACACGCCCGCCCATGGAGTCAACTACGAACACAAGCCGAGGTGCATGAGGAGGATGTGTCTTCAAGGGGATGCATGGGTCTTCAAGTGGAGTTCATTTGCGCCACCGGCGATCAGTTTTCTACTTCTCTGTGTTCGAATATTTCATATGGAAGGCTTCATGCCCCCCAATTTCAAGGCTCTATTTTCCATGCCGACATATTTTCATTGAAGGAGATCAGGGTTAAACTCGACAAAGTCGGGGGATTAGTTTTTTGAACGAGCAGAGCGGCAATTGGAAATCGAAGGATTTGGGAAAATGCACCGCTTTTTGGAAACCCTTGGTCGCCCATCGGCGACATCGTCCGTCGGGTACTCTAGTGCAACAACAGTGGCGCCGACTTCCAGAAACCCTCGCTGAAAACCTTTTCTTTTTTTTATTTTGTTAGCTCGGGGGTATAATGGTCATTTTATAGATTTTCAGCCAATTTTGCCGTTGACCTTACCTGAAAAACCACCTTCGGGGACCAAATAAATCATTTTGTATTTGTTGGCTGATGAATATACACGATATTAACACTGGGGACCAAAATATGGTATTGTGACATATGTTGGAGAAAAATAATAATTTAGTCAATAGTCAATGATGAGGACAACCGATAACTATTAAAGTATATTACTCTTGAGGAACTAAAACAAACGGTTTTCCGTCTTAACAAGAATAATATCTAGGTCCAAATGAATAAACAGGTTGTGTTTAGATTAAGTCTTAGGATATTATTGTTCAGGATTTATTAACAGCAGCAATTGATTTTATTTTGTCTTCCTCTATTCCAAATGACATAGGAAGAACTTGGATAACAATCATTCCAAAGAAACCAACACCTTTCTCTTTTAATGATTATAGGCCTATTTTCCTCTCTAATGTATCTAAACAAAATTCTATAAGCTAATCACTAAGAAAATTAACCGTTGATGGACAAACTCATTTCTCTTAATGAATCTGCATTCATGAAGAAAAAAGACATTTCTAATAATGTCATTTTTCTTCAAGATATGATCAGATTTTTAGATTATAAAAATAGATCACCTAATTGCATCATAAAACTAGATTTGATGAAGAGTTTGATAGAGTGAGTTGGCCATTTCTTAATAGTATCTTTTATCTTTTTGGCTTTCGTGGTCAATTTGTGCATACAGTGTTGAAAAATATATCAAATGCTTCTTTCTATGTTGATAATGTATGGACTGAAAGACATGTTCCTATTTACAAGGCCCAAAGGCCCAACATCCGACCTAAGAGAGATCAAACCCTACTACTATAAAATGGGAGAAAAGCCATCAGAAAAGGTATGTTGACTACAACACTATGACACTGTAGCATCACCTTCTTCACACTCATTTTATCATATCTGACTTGGGTCGTACATTACGACCCTAATAACGTTGGTCTAGGCTCTGCGTCTGGGCCTTCTAAATCACAACCGAACTCTTTGGTTTCGACCTCATTAATTTTAAAATAATTATACGTTGATGCCTGTTGTGTCGACCAGGACTTTGCATCGCAGCTCCATAAAATTCTGCCTGAAGAGTTTGGTTGGGGCCTGCGCCTCCTTGGATGTCGGCAGCCATGAGTATTCACCGTATTTTTCATCCTTTTCTGAATTTTACCCGAATGTGCTAGTAGGGAAGGCATCATCCTGACATTGCTCCTGGTTTCTTACTTTCTTTACCTTGCATCAGCCTGATAAGGCTTGCTAACATCTCCCTAGTCGTGAAGGGCCACAGGGGCTTTTTACTAGCTTTAAGAGGTTGGCCTGCAAGTCCCTGACCTTCATAAACCGAAACCGCTTGTTTTAGCTTGATGTTCTTGGCTGTTATCGTAATCTAGAGACGCCTTTCTTCTGTCTGAGGTGTGCTTTCTTGCATTTCCCTTCCTGCGTAGGTCAGGTGTATTTTTTTCCACCAGTAATTCGATCATTTTCTCCCCCTCTCCCCCTTTCAGTTTAAAAAGGGGTTTGTTTTAAGTTGTTTCCAAATGAATATTGCCGCCTTTTCTTGAGGTTTCTATAAAGTGGCCCTTCCTGAACAGGCAAGGGGTTGATCAGCGTCCTGTTTTAACATGATGATAGGTGATTTTTGCTCTGCCATTGCAGGCCGAGGGTTAATCAGCACCCTGCTTAGGCATGTTGGTGGTTGAGCTTTCTTTGCCTGAGTCAACTTATCGACCGTGCTTTGATGCATCAATTTAAACAGAAAACGCACACAAATAATTGACTCTTTTATGAATTCTTCTTTCCGGCAACCATACGTAATATCTTTATCTTTGAATTTCATGATGATAATTGTACGTGACATTTGTTTGCTTACTAACACACGCATAGCATTTATGGTTGTATTATGCAAGTGAACAATTCTATGTTTCTGGCCTTAGTGGTTGATAATGCAACCTACCTTGTCAGATGGTTGTTTTACCATGTGCTTGTGCTTTGCACTCCAACCGCATGGTTGCATTGCAGAATCGCGATCCGGCCTGCAGTTTGCCGGCTCTCGTAAGCCAGGGTTGCTTATTTTGGCCAGACGGTCTTGCCTTTGCAGGATGCTTATTTCTGGCATGTGGTATGTAGGCTATCATAAGCCAAGGCTAATTTTTTTCCTTTGCCTATTGGGGACCCATCCGGCGTTTTGTTGGTTGTTGGAGCCAGCATCACAACTTTAGCCTAGGTCAGGCTTTTTTTCTTGTTGGGAACCGGCCTGCAATTGTGTTGGTTGTTAGGGCCAACACTGCAACTTTAGCCTGGGTAAGAATCGTTACTCGATGGCTATGGTTGTGGCCGGTGGTTTTCCCTTTGCCTGTTGGGACCTGGCCTGTAGTTGTGCTGGCTATTGGGGCCAGCACTACAACTTCAACCTGGGTTAGGCTCGTTACTCGGCGGCCATGGTTCTGGCCGGAGCCTTATCCTTTGCTTGTTGGGACCCAACCTGCAATTTTACAGGTTGTTGGTAGAGCAATAATCACCCCTCAGCATGTTCAAACATGCCGCTGATCAACCCCTTACATATTCAGGCAGGGCCACTTTATAGAAGCCTCAAGAAAAGGCGGCAACAGTCTTTTGGAAATAGCTTAAAACAAACTCCCTTTTTAAACTGAAAGGGGGAGAGTGGAGAGGGGAGAGAGTGAGAGAAGAAGAGAAGGATCGAATTACTGGAGGAAAAAATACACCTGACCTACGCAGGCAGGGAAATGCAAGAAAGCACACCTCAGACAGAAGATAAGCATCTCTGGATTACGACAACCAGAGACTCGCAGGCCAAGAACATCAATCCAAGACAAGCAGTCTTGGTTTACGGCGGTCAGGGACCTGCAGGCCAACCTCTTAAGGCTAGTGAAAAGCATCCCTAGCCCTTCGCAGCCAGGGAGTGGTTAGCCAGCCTCTCCAGGCTGATGCAAGGTAAAGAAAGTAAGCAACCAAGAGCAATGCCAGGTTCCTTCCCTACTAGCACATTCGGGTAAAATTCATAAATAGGATGAAAAAGATGGCAAATACCCCTGGGTGCCAATAGCCAAGGAGGCGCAGGCCCCAACCAAACTCTTCAAGTTGAATTTTACGGAGCTACGATGCAAAGTCCAAGTTGACACAGCAAGCAGCAATGTATAATTCTGTCAAAGATTAATGAGGCTGAAACGAAAGAGTTCGGTCATGATTTAGATGGCCCGAACGCAAAGTCAAGGCCAACATTATTAGGGTCGCAATGTACGACCCGGGCAGAATTTTACGGAGCTGCGATGCAAAGTCCTGGTCAACACAGCAGGCAGCAACGTGAAATTCCCTATTTTTTGAAACATTTATACCGTGCATCACAAACAGCTACACTCGTATGAGGAGAATGGACATCAAGAAAGCTTAATACACGTTTGTGCAACTCAAAGTCTTTCACAAAATGACAAGTCATAACCATGTACTCAATCCTCTGATGCTTAGATTTTCAAATATCAGTGGTAATGTTAACTCTACTAACATCTTTCAAAAGATTCACAGTTCTTTTCCGTTCATTCTCATAACTAGTGATGCAATCATTCTTCGAAGTAAACCGTGAAACCTCTCTAAATTCAGGGCAAGTCATTTTCATCAAAAGATTGAATAACTCATACTCAGAAAATGCAAAAGGCAATTCATGCACCATAATCATATGAGAGATGACTTCTCTAACCTTTGCTTGATCAAACTTCCAAGGTTGCACATTGAGCCCACTCACTGAACCTGATTTTTGTGCTCCGGGGAGTGATGGTGCAATCAAGAGTTGCTGCTGTCCAGAAAGATTAATTTTGCGCTTAGTACATCCATCTCTGTGCCTGCCCATGGTGGTAGTATTTCCACTCTTATGGTACACCAATTTGTTCCTACAATGATTACACTGAACATACTGGATACCATCTTTTGTTTGAGTAGGAAGTTTCTCGAAGTCATTCCAAACATCAGAAGTAAGCTTCCTTTTTCTTCTTGCATACCCAGCCTGTTCATCTTCTTCAGTCAAATCGTGTATTTCGACTTGCGGAATCTGACTCTTTGTTTGAGCTTCATCTTTCTCCATTACATCTTGATCCATGGAGCTCGGTGGGTGTGACAGCACTACGCCAGAACTCCAGCAAGTGTGAGAGCGCCCGGATTTAGCTCGGCCGAGCCACTGGTGGCGCTAGAAAACCTGGCGGCGCACGAACGAAGCTCAAAGGATCGTCGGACGGGCTGGAGCTGGAGCTGCTCTCGGCGGAAGGCTGGAGGCGCGCGGCTGAAGCTCGGCGGAAGGCTGGAGGCACGCGGCTGGAGCTCAGCAGAAGGCCGGAGGCGCGCGGGCGGATTTCGCGAATCGGCGGAGAGAGTTTAAAATGGGTGGCGGACGTGAGCTGAAAGCAGGGGAAGAGAAAAGTGATGAACATGTGGGTAACATGGGTTATAAGGGTAGGGTTAGGTAGTTAGGGAATTTGCATAAGGGTCCTCCAAACTCTATGCTTCTTTTAAAACTCCCACCATATTCTGAATTTCATATTTTCAAATGCCTTCTTGGTCCTATAGTTTATTAAAATTATAAGTTTTCCCACTTATTAGTTATTATAATTAAATACATGATATTTAAGGTTCCACTTAATATTAGTTATTACATACTTTAGACGAGCACTAATTGATCCATAATCGAGTTTGATCGAGCTTCTTATCGAGTTGTTCGCAAACATAAACAAACCGATCAGCATTATGTTTGTTTATTAATTGAGCCTAAAATTTTGTTCGTGTTTGTTAATTTAATACATGAACGATCACAATCCGATCTATAACCGAGCAGATCCCGAGCTTGTTCATGAACGTGCGTGTTCGTTCTCACCCCTAGTTGTGAATATAATAAAGGATCCTATGTCTGCCAATTGGAAATTATATAACCTAGTGGATAGAGTTAAATTCCTCCTAACTGGAAGAACATTGATTCATACACATAGGCAGGGTAACAACATTGTAAATTCTATTGCAAAAAAAGGCTAGGAATTCAGCCTCTGGAAATACATTCCGTTCCCATGAACTAGACAATGAAATTTAGGGGCTTCTTGCAATTGAAAAATATGGAATGCCTGACATTAGGATCAATTCTTAACAAGGTTCGGATGCTACTGATTGATTTTATTTTTCTTGTACAGATGATGAAAAAACAACACAAAGGATTGTCCATGGTGTGCTACATTCAAGATGTTTTGATTTGTCATACAAATCCCTTTTTTCTACTGATATTCTTGGATCCACCAACAACAAGATGCTCAGCTTTTATACGTCGATGATGGAAGACATTTTTTTGCCACTTAGCCTTCATTTTACTTGGCTAATTAATTTTTTGTAAACATATGCCGTATGATTATCTCCATAAACAATTTGTTTATGTTAGTAATCTTGCATATATATTCTTACTAAATTACAGTACTATAGTCTTAGTTTAGAACCTATAACCCTTTTTCCAAGTACGGCCTCTCTAAGTTGACGCAGCGGATGGAGTCTTACAAGAAGGAACACTTGAAAAAGTATATTCACTCCATTTGTAATTACTTCTTTAATTTTCAGGTGTAGGGTGCATATAAATCGCCACATCTCTACGATATGTTTTATTTTTTAAAAAGAACAATCATAAAAGAAAGGAATATTTTATATCCACCAAAAAGTCATCTTACAATAATCTTTAACATAAACAAAGACCAGTCTCTAAGTAATATGCAAAATCCAGATTGGAATAGACCACTTTATGTAATTGAACAATTCATATACTTTGTTTATATATATATATATATATATATATATTTCCAGAATCATTCGTTACATCAAATATATGGTAAAACAAATAATTGAAAGCATTGGAATATATACGATTCTCTCAATAGATGATGAGCGATGGGCTCATTCATCGCTGCAGAGATCCACGTTTGATCCTTACAATTTGACTCGAATGGAGTACGAAAATTGAACGATGACTTCTTCATTTGGTGTACGTGTGAAATTGCGTAGTTTAAATAAATTAAAGAGTAACTAAATGTCATTATAAAATGAAATTATTCATATTGATTGCTGGATAGTTGAGAGTGATTACATTAATTTATTTTTATGAGAAGTTCTCGTTAGATTAAATAAAGGTTAGATCAATAATGAAACGGTTATCATATATTTACCAAATACGTATGTACAACAAATTAACTCCTAATAAAAATTATTGAGCAAAATACAAGACTAATCTTATGTTTTACGTGAGTATTAAAATAATCTTGAAAAATTTGAAAGTACCAAAATAATCCAAAGTGATTCATGAAATTACTTAAATAACCTGCTGACGTTGACTGTGGAAAATCCAACATTGACCATTCTGAAAATGACCAAAATACTCGTGCTTGGTTTTTTTTATGGATGATTTACCCTATAAAAACATAAGGTAGATCAGTACGTTCTATAAAACATAAGGTTAGATCAGTACATTTTTTAAAAACATAAGATTAGATCAGTACATTTTTTTTAAAAACTTGCGCTTCATCATCACCCCCACCCTGTGCTTCTTTCTCGTCCCTCACTTCTTCCTCCTCCCTCGAAAACCTATAAATTTGACCCAGAAATTCCGTCCTCTTACACGGTAAGAACTTGGCGCTTGGATCTTCCTTGACTCACTGATTTGAAGAGCAAATCCGGTGGTTGATAGCGGCGGACTTCTGACGTCGGATAACAGACCTTGTACTGACATTTATTGGAGGGAAAGGATGTTGAGCCATGAACTTCTCCTGCACAAATTAGAAATGGGGAAATCCCCAGTTTTGTTTTAAAAAATACACGAAAAATGGAACTTAATTTTTGTATAGTGAATTCAAAATTACTAGCTATTGCCAATATCAGGGGAATAATGAGTAAATAGAGATGTGCCATAACTTTTAATTGTGAGAATTTAGTGCATAACTTTGTGTGTTACTGTGATTTAAACAGGGGATAAGAAAAGGTACTATTTGTGAGATATACTAGTGTTTATTTGCCATTGAGCACTACTAGAAACATTACCTCAGCTATTCAAAACTTTTTACCTCGGTTTTTAGCCCCTGAAAAACCAAGGTAAAAGTTCTGAATAACTGAGGTAAAAAGTGTTGTTTCTATTAGTGCTCAACCTGAAAAACCAAAGTAAAACGAGAAGCGGAAAAAAGTATGTTTTTTACCTCTGTTCGGAACCGAGGTAAAAAGTACTTTTTACCGTATGTTTTTTAATTTGAGAAAAGTGTAAAGTGCAAAAATGACCTAGTAAATATGAAAGTGCAAAATTAACCATATATTTTGGTCAAAAGTGCCAATTTAATCGTGGAAACCAAATTGTGGCAGGAAATATTTAAAACGACCATTATACCCCTTGAAAAAAGAAAAATTTAGATAAATATGAAAAGACGACATTACCCTTTCTAAAAAAGTGCTCAGACCCTTCCGCCGGTCAACGTAGGTCAATACTGGTCAATGGCGGTAAATATCGATCAACAGTGGTCAACGTCAGTCAATTGTGGTCAACGCTAGTCGTCGCCGTTGGACTGCAGGTTGATGGTGAATGGGTTAAATTAGTACTTTTATTAGTAAGACAGGGTTAGATTAGCACTTTAGTAAAAAAATCAGGCTTAAATTTGCACTTATGTAAAAATGATAGGGTTAGATCAGCACTATCATAAAGAAGCATCTTTTTGAGGAAAGTCCACTCCTTATAAATATGCCTTGATTGCAACTTCATAACTTAATGTATCATAAATATACTCATAATTTGTATGTCTTCGATAGGAAGTAAGAAACTTTGGTAAATGTTTTCCGAAAGAAATTCATAAATTTCGGTAAATAATTTTCTTACGAAATGCGATAACTTTGTAAGTAGAAATCTACACATATTTCTACTCGAATACTGCTACGCACAGAGTCAACTTTTCATCATGTAGACCGAATTTGTATACTCCCTCCGTGCAAGATAAATTGACATATTTTGATTTTTGGAAGTCAAACTAAGTCAAATTCGATCATTAAATTATGTTATTATATATGCAAGACTATTATCATGTCAAATATTGTTAGATTCGTCATCACATATATTTTAAAATTATTGTTTTTCAGATTTTTTTTACACACATGAATAAAGATATTAAAGTAGTTGAAAATTAATTCAGTTGATTTTTAAAAGTCAAAATGTGCTAATTTATCTGGGATAGAGGGAGTATTGAAAATTAATTAGAATTTAACATACAAATTATAAATCTATTTATCATATATTAGATTATGAAGTTGTACTTTACCAGTGATTAATGAAATATACATTACTTTTCAAAAAATAAATGAATTATTAAATTGTAGTATAGGAAAATTCATAAGGAGTTGGCTCTTCTCAAAAAGATTTTTTTTAATGATAGTGTTAATCTGACCCTATCTTTTTGAGAGAAGTGTTAATTTAACCCTGTATTTGTTACTAAAGTGCTGATCTAACCCTGTCTTATTAATAAATGTATTGGTCTAACCCGACCCCCATTAGCCGGCGACGGCGATCGGCGGTGATCCGGCTTTGAACTACGTTGACCATCATTAATCGGCATTGACCTACCTTGACCACCATTGACCAGTGTTGATCGGAGGCGGTCTGGCGTTGATCGGCATTAACCGAAGACAAAGCCTGGGGGTATAATGGTTATTAAATTTTTAGTTTTAAACCCAGGGATATTTTTGTCTTTTTATACTAGGTCAACGCCTGAATTCCTTTAGTCAATGCCGGAATAGTGCAATTTGGGTATATCTGCACATTTCTCCAAAACATAGGGTTAGATTTGCGCTTTCAAATTTTACAGGGTTATTTCTTCACTTTCATAATTTAATAGGGTTATTTTTGCACTTTTCCCTTTTAATTTTTATTGAGGTCAAAAGTCAACCAATACTAGGTCTGAGGTGATGCCGACGTTGGTTAATTGTGGATCGTGGCCGTTGACTACTTGTAGCTGATATCAGTTAAGAAGAAATGAAATGCAGCCGATGTAGAAGAGACCTAAGACTGTACGACATGTACTCAACATCAGATTGGGTCAGTTGGGCTAGGGGTGAACCAAACGTTGTTTTGTCTCATGTGATGTCGGTCACACACTCAATTTCAAATTATACCGGTCTGAGAGTAGGTGGTGCGGAATGTGTGTTGTCGTTAATAGTTTATATTTATGTAAGTCGTAGGACCGACATCGGTTTCCCTATTATATCAACCGATATGTAATCGACATTTGTGCAATGTCGGTTGTTTATATATTTTCAATATTTATTTATTTAAATAACTATTTAATTTATATTTACATAACTGATAAATGTAGAAATTTAGTTCTAATGCTAATAAATTTTATCAATAAAAATGTAAATATTATACAGGAAATGTTTAATTAAATTAATAAATTCATCTACGCCTCAAATTCGCATTGCCGTAATCCACGTTGAACACGATGAGGTCACCGGTGGCTTCCAACAGTTCAAAGAAAAACACGTTCCCTATCATCAGGCCATTGTCCTCTTCAAACTTTCTCCATCCCTTTGGAGACACAGTCTTGATCTTCCAGTAGCTGGGATACTTCATGTGCCACTCCCGGTCATTGCACCGTAGAACAACTGGGACCCTTCTTGCTGGCAGGTGTGCTACCATGTCTCGAGGGATGTACTACAACTAGAACAAAAGTAATTATCAACTACATAATGAGTAACGAAATGATTAAAGGGTAAAAAAAATTAAAATTGAACATGTCAAGTAGAATTACCAAAGTTGGAATAGCACCAAAGCGTTGTTGCAACATAATGTAGAGGAAATGAGGATTTTTGGAGAGGATCTTGTTATCCTCTTCGATAACGAGAGGATTTTCCAACTACCAGATCCCTTAATGTTGCTCTCCATTTTCCCCCTAAGGTTACTGCAACTAAATCGGAAAATCGCATTATTATTAGTTGAAATAATTGGACTTAATAATACAAGTTAGCGTGGATTTCATTAGGAAAATATGAAAGTACAAGGTGGAACCAACAAGAGTGACCGATAATGATCATTCATTGGCTAAGCCGATATTGATACCGAAGCTAAATCGATTCGATTGACAGATACATATACAAAATGACGCTTAGTACCAATATCAGCTCTATATTGTTACATCGAGGAGAAAACTGCTTTTCGATGGAAAAACTAGCAAATCCATTCAACAATGATAATACTATGGAAAGAGAGAATTGTAACCAACTATTCAACATTGACAACCAAAATCTACATTAACAATCAAAACCAACATATGGTTAACACAAAATTCACATAGATCTACCCACAAAATGCTATGAATAATAATGCCCTTTTGATTTTGTGAAGAAGAAATAAAAAAAACATTGCAAGGAATTGGAAAGGAAACACATACCTTAAGAGGTTAGGTCTTGGAAAAATCAGAGTTTTGGGTAGGAGAGAGTGGTGGGAAGCTCCAAAATTTGAACATTTATGCCAAAAATGTCTATTTATAGAGGAGTTGTAAAAAAAATTACGTCATTTTTTACAACTTAGTAAAATCCATCATGACCAAGCGATGTCGGCAATGTATTGCTTCAATCAATACCAAGGATGAAATGTGATTGACATTGGTTAAACCTAAAAATGAGGGAAAAAATTGGCCCACAAAATTAGAAAATAATTTCGATCAGCCCATAATTTGAGTTAAATAATAATTTATCCCTAATCAGTTCGAGATACTTATCTACAATGATTAAAAAACATTATGAGTTGTATATAATTAAAAGAATGCATATACGGCCGGTACATGCTTGACCGTTGACCTTCGACCTGTATAACCTTAGTTAATAGTCCTTAAATGCATAGACGAACAATATATGCTTGACTTCTGATGTTTAATACCGAAACCAAAGTTATATGTACATATATAGCTGGTACATGCTTGACTTTGACCTATGATCTGTATAATCTTAGTTAAAACCTTCGATTTACAGATGAACAATATATGTTTGACTCCTGATGTTTAACAATGAAATTAAAGTTATATGTGCACATACGGCCGGTACATGCTTGACCATTGACCTTTGACCTATATAACCTTAGTTAATAGTCCTTCAATGCACAGACGGACAGTATAGGCTTCACTGTCTGCGTTTAATAGTGAAACTAAAATTACATGTACACATACTGCCGTTACATGCTTGACCGTTGACCAGTATAAACTTAGTTAATAGTCCTTAAATGTAGAGACGAACAATATATACTTGACTGCTGACGTTTAATAGTGAAACCAAAGTTATACGTACAAATACGACCGTTACATGCTTGACCGTTAACCTTTGACCTTTTCATGGCGAACTATAATTCTAAATATTTATATTGACATTTGAGCGGGATATGGTTGACCAGTAATGAGTGGAAGTCAAATCCTCGTAGTAGGTCAAAATATACACATTTGACCAATATATATAAGTATGACCTTTGACCTTTTAAAGTGAAACCCTAGTTATAAGTCCTTCTACGTATATACATGTCTAGTCAATGATTTCCTTGTACCCGACAAAATCATAGGTTTTACCTATCGGATATTGGCATTTGACTTGCTACCAATGGAACAAGCCGGCATCAGCTTCACATAGGTATGCATTTGATTAGCGATTACTCCCTTTGTCCTACAATAAACTTCCTATTTTTCGTTTTAGTCCGTCTCACAATAAACTTCCTAATTCTACTCTTCCTTTTTTGGTAAGAAAAATTCACCAAAAACACCATCATGATTAGTGTCACATCAGCTAAACCCTACATGATTCACCTAAAAGTCATAATTTAGACTAAACCTATGTGACAAAAAGGTGCCACATCAGTTTGCATAAAATATTGAGGCAAAAGCAATTACGAAGTTTAAATAGGGACGGAGGTAGTATTACTAGGGGTGTTCATCTGTCAAATACCGGATCGGACCGGAACCGCTTAGGACCGAAACCAGAATTGTAAAAATCCTTGGATAAAAAATTGGACCGGTTAGTGCACATTTAGAACTGGGATCGGACCTGGACCATTCCGCACCGATTGGACCGGATTTCAACATACTTTTTTTTGCCTAGAAAAATGTATTGTCCTTCAAAGCTATCAAAGAGTATGTATTTTTTATTCAACTTAAAAGTTCCGGTCCATTGGTCTACTGCATTGTGCTGAATTAGTTACACTGTTGATTGCTAATTTGATTCAGCATATATTTACTTAACATATTTATATCATTATATGCATATATTATATATACACTATAGTACTACAGTGCTGACTACAGAGTACACTTACTATTAATAAGTAATAACTATATAATTATACAGTTGCCTAATATACATATATAATAATATAATTAACATTTAATAATATAATAAAATAATATATATATATATATATTAATATTAAAATAGTTTATTACCCAAAATAATATATATATATATATATTAATATTAAAATAGTTTATTACCGACCCATCCGGTCCGGACCGTAAAAAATTAGTTTTGGACCGGACCGAACCGGAATCTGGAATTGTAAAAAATGTTGGACTGAGGACCGGACTGGAATTTTATATATCTGATTCCGGTATTTACATTCCGGTCCGGTTCGATTCATTTTCCTTGTCCGGATCGGTTCATGAACACCCCTTAGTATTACCTAGAGGCGACATCGGTTCTGTATCGTCTATTCATCGACTTAGGCCAATGTGAAATAGTAGACATATAGTCAAAATCGGTTGTAGAACTAATATACGATGCCGACTATGTCATTGTTAAAGGTTGGCATTCTTTAATAACACGTAACTGATATCGATAACGAATCAGTTACGTTACGTTTACTTTTAACTTCCAAGAATCTATTTTGACTATGTATCAGCTATATTTCTGATTAAGCCATTTTGAAGAAACTAATATGTAAGCAATATCGATCGTTGTACATAATTTATATCTTAACTAACTGACGAATAGGTGACATCGATTATAGTGTTCTTGTAAATAATTAGAACTGATCTATAGGTGACATTGGTTATAGTGTTCCTGTAAATAATTAGAACTGATCTATAGGTGACATCGATTGCTTAAATAATTTTATATTTTCACTAACCGACTCATAGGAGACATCGGTCCAAGTGTTCCTATAAATAAAAAATACAAATGACTTTTTATTTCTATTGAAACCTAATCAAACTTCAGAGGAGCCATCTTCTACCTTTCACTCACATTTCGATAACCATCAAATTCGACCTTTTCAACGAGCATTCCCCAGGAAACCCATGCCTAAACCCTTTCCCGGCGAACCTAGAGCCCTGCCGCTGCTCGCCGACCAAGTCACTAGTTGTTTGTCAACAAGTTAGCAATTTCTTCCACTCCTAGTCTGACATATCACTGAAGTTATTTCTGTTACAAATAAGGCTTCTTCTTCTGTGTATATAACTCAACAGTGTATCTCTTCATTTTAATTTTATTCAAGCACACAGAAAATTTCCCCAATTTCGTTTTCTTCTTTGAGCTAACTGCTCTTGTCTTCCCAGCAGTTTTTCTCTGTTTTGTTGATCAGATTCTTGATGAATTTGATTTTCTTGACTATAATCTTCATGGTCTGCCTCTCTATGTGGATGAGTTATTTTATGCGTGTATGGAGACGTAGTGTACAAATTGCGTGCTTGGTTGGGCGGTTTGACCCATGCCCGTAAACTTCATCTGATTGAATATTAATCAAAAGTTTTGTTCGGTGAAATTGCGCTTATATATAATTGAGTAATGATATTTACGGTGAAAGTATGGTGAAATAATAGAAGGAATGATAAAATATAAATGAAAAGACCAAATCGAGTAATCATTTTCTTGAAAGGTGCAAAAGGATAAAGAAGAATGTATGTTCCCTCTGTCCCAACATAAACTGCAATTGTACTATTCATTTAATTAAAATTGACTAATTTAAACTATAAAATTCTATTGATATATAAGTAAGGATATTATCATGTGGTATAATGTTAGATTCGTCTTAATGTGTATTTCATAATACTATTTTTTTATAATTTTCAAATGTACATAATTAAAGATATTAAAGGTCAAATATTTTTTTACTCAACTGTCAAAATTCAAATAATACATATTAAGATTGAACAGAGGTAGTATATGAAATTAATGTTCCTGACTACATTATCAAGGGTGAACTTGTGATTGAATGTTTTGGATTTTCATCAAGGTTATACTAAGTGATGATTTGATATTATGTCAATTTTGTATTACAAAGTTTGACATTAAAAACTAACATATTTGATTGGTCGGAAGTCAAACCTTAATGTAATAAGCTGCTCGAGCGAATAAAGGGAAGATGGGAGAACTCATCTTTTAAATGATATGTCTGGTAAAATTGTACTTCCTCCGTCCCACCTAAATTTGAACTGGATTTGTTTCCAGTCAAGTTGTAGAACTTTGACTACACATTTAAATACATATATAAGTAATAATTTTATCGTATGAGATAATGTTAGATTTGTCGTAACATTAAATTTTTATTCGTCGTTATTGTCTATAACTACACATATTTACAGTCAACCATGTTTGTTGGAGACCGTGAAAAAATTATGTGCAGGTTTGGGTAGGGAGGGAGTAAATATTACTGACAATTAATTTAGCAATTAACTTAATCATACTTTCGTAACTTTCACCATTTGTTTTAAGATGACCATAGGTTTGATTAATGAGAAAAGGACGTGGAAGAAACCAGTTGGAGGCTTGGAGCACTGGAACAGAATCTTAAACATCGACCAAGAAAGATTACACTTTGGTTTGGTCAATTAAAAACAATTAGGAATTAATGTGGCCGGAGTTTTGTTCGTTGATCCATCCGTAAGGTGAAAACATTAAGAAAGATTTAAGGTTTTTTTATTGGAACGGGAGTTATAGTTAAAGGCACAAGCTCTGGTGTACTGCCGGCTAGCCGTCTTGTAATATGCAAAAGTGGCAAACCGGCATGTGAAAATATTATGTTTCCTCAATTTTATACTCCAAATGAGTCGTTGAAGTCTCATTCATGAAGTGCACTGCCCTCTTCGGTTCATATTAATTTCACATTTGGGTTCAATTCAATAAATTTATATTTTAGTTCAGCATATTGCAATTTAATTGTACATATTCTAACTTGTTTACATTAAGTTAAGAAAAAAATATTTTTCATTTATGAGTGAATTACATAAGTGATAGTGATAGAATGTTTTTCCAAAAGTAATTATGTATTCAGAAAATGAATAAATAGAGATATTACAAGATAAGTAAATAAGGAATAATTCTAATGTCGTCATAATACTTATTCTGATCTAGTCGGGAACCTTACTTATCCTAACACCCCCCATAAAGCGAAGCGTCAGATTCTCATAAATGCAAAGCTTGGACCTGAAGAACTCAATCAACGAACGAGGAAGACCCTTGGTGATGTCCGCTATCTGAAGGGAAGTAGGAACATGAGCAACACGCAGCTTGCTAGAAGAGACTAACTCCCGAACAAAATGATAGTCGATGCCGATATGCTTAGTCCTCTTGTGAGCAATAGGATTCTGAGCCAAGAAGATCGCATTATTGTTGTCGCAGAGCATAAACGGTGCACCAGACAGTGGAACACAAAGATCCCTTAGAAGATGAGTCAGCCATACAACCTCAGAAGCGGTGTTGGCCAATGCTCGACATTTAGACTCAATGCAAGAGCGAGAGACTATAGGCTGATTCTTAGCACTCCAGGAAACAAGATTATGCCTAAAAAGATAGCATACCCATAAGTAGAACGACGAGTTTTAAGACATCTGGCCCAACCAACATCAGAATAGCCCAACACCTCTAGGAACTAGCAGCTCAAAAATTGAGACCATAATGGAGTGTCCCTCGAACATACCGAAGAATCCGAGTGACAGCAACAAAATGATCATCCCGAGGATTCTAAAGATATTGGCTAACAGAATTAACAACAAAGGTTAAATTTGGACGGGTGATGGTGAGATATTGGAGAGCCCTAACCAAGGACTGGTTGAGATTCGGGTTGTTGAACTAAGGAATCGTGGCAAGAACGGTCTGGACGGTAGATGCTTTGACCACGGGGCTGTCGGTGTGGTCAAAGTTAAAACCAAGAATCTTAGAAAGTTTCTAAGCCACTAAGCGAGCCTTGTGACGATCAATTGTGCCATCAGGTCGATACTTCAGGCGATAGACTCATTTGGAGCCAACAATGTTGACATCCGAAGGGCAGGGTACCAAATACCAAGTGCGCTGACTACGAAGGGCTTCAATCTCATTGTCCATAGTGGAAACTCAAGAAGGTTCCTGTAGAGCAGAGCAATAACCAGTCGGTTCCTTCTGAGTAAGAAGAGCCGCTTGGTGACCATGGGCCAATGTATTGAATAATTGCGACAAAGAATGGAACCAGTCGCAGATCGAGTAACAATCCTGAAAGTTTGAGATTGTGGCGGAGCTGCCAAGGGAGCAGCGTTGGCCGCCGCAGGGGCCGGGAAGGGATCCAGTGAGGTGACCCAAGGGGTGGATGCGGGTCCGGCTATATAACTACCTAGAGAAGCGGTGCGGCTAGTCAGAGAGCCGGGCTGGCAAACACGACGAGGTAGAGAGATCCCGAAGTCTGAATCATAGGAGCAAATAGTGCATGAAGTCGGAGATGATGACTTAGGCAGAAGCAAAAGTGGTGCAGAATCATACTATGGAACAATAAATGCATAAACATCTAGTGCCATGATTGAGGCACCAGTCCATGATGTCGTGGAAGAGGCCAGCGAAAAATAAAACTCATCAAAACGAGCATGCTGAGTAACGTGAACCTTGCCTGTGGAGGGATCAAGACATCTGAAGCCCTTGTACGAAGAGTTTTAGCCAATGAAAATACAAGGAGTACTACGAGGAGACAACTTATGATCAGTAAATAGACAAACAAAGGGGAAAATTTGGACAGCCAAATGGATAAAAATTAGTGTAGACTGGATCCCGATGATAGAGAAGACCATAAGGTGTGATACCCCAAAGTACAGGAGTGGGTATCCTATTAATAATGTAAATGGCTATTGGGAGGCTGTCGTTGTGCCGCTCAAAGATAGTATTTATCGGCCCAAATTATGTCTAATTACTAAATAGTAGCTAGTGGTAAGATGGGGTCGTCTACGAGGAAAAGAGATTTTTATCAATTGTTGAATGTAATTAAAAAGCATAGGAAGAAGTCACTCTACGTGTGTGGTAACTAAGTTGAGGGGTTATGATTTTAGAAAAATACTACGATTACTTTGAGCAACTAGATTAACAAACAATTAGAACCAACGATGTAAATACCTACACAATTAGCACGAAAGATTAAACTATGATGATCATGAGTCTTGTGTGCAATTGGTTTACATTTCTTGTTATCCTTTGATCATCGAATAATTATTATATTTTTATGCATTAATCACATATTGTGGAGAACTTGTCAACACCTTTCGAGTGAAGACATTTCTCACCTCTCCCTGTTACAGTTATAATGGACGATCGGCGCCACACAATAATCCTTAACCTTGATTCACTCTAGACGATCTACACCATAGACTTCCCTGAGAATAGCGATAAACATGGAGACCCAATACAACTTACACAATATCCTACAAGCGAGAAATATTGGGATAGCACAATTATGTTCCCTAATGACGACTACGAGGATCGGCCTTCATGCTAGGCGTCATTAGTTTACTACTTTGATAATTAGGCAAAAATCATTCAAATTCATCATAAAACTAAGCAATTTCATCAATCATCAATCATAATTATTTGTTACCCCTAATTACAACCTAACGTCAATCAATAATAATCACATCGATAAAATGACAAATTCTTCCAGGTTTGACCAAAAACCTAGCAAAAAATCAATTCACAATATTCAAATAGTTGATCATCATAATCTAAATCATGCATTAATCACACAACAAAGCATAAAACATACTTGATAAACAAAGCACAAAATAGGATAAACCAAATCTCACAAATTCATACTAGAAATGCTTACCAATTGCTCCCAAGAGTATATTTAGCCTTGATTAGCTAAACCAATAACATAATAGCAAGAATCCATGATAAACATAGAGTAAAAGATGAAGAATAATGCTCCTTGGGGTTTTTGGAGAGAAAATTTGAGTAGGAATATGAAGAGAGAGAGAGAGAGAGAGAGAAAGAAAGAGTTTACAGGCTAAAAAGTGAGGAATAATAGCAGGCCATATCGTTCGCTACGGGCCGTAGCAATGTATTGCAGCCCTCAGCCTCCAATATTCCCAACACCTAATTTCTCATTTTTGTCTTCACATGCCGCAGTATATGTCGTGTCCCGCAAAGGTGCTTCTGGCCTCGTATTATTTCCATTTCTACGGGTGAACCGCTGATCCATTTTGAGAGTTCTTGTAGTCAATTTTATAGTGTTCGAGAAGAAGAATCCAATGGAAGTATCCTCGAAGGCTGGTTCTTCTCAGTTCATTTCCAGTACTCAGTTCAAATTTCTGGATCACAATTCATCCGCTTCTTTCCCTTCCTTCTTCGACCCTTTTATCTTCTACTACGTTTTGACCCGTGACCCTCAAACTTCTACCATCTTTGAAAATGACCTTCACTAAAAGACATTGAAGTTCTTACGAGCAATCTACAAATTTGGCTCACAAAAAGGAATCTAGATGCTTGTAAGGACCAAAAATTCATTAGACTCAAAATAGGTTACAAAAATCTAAACGCCTTATGATGTAAACCTACAAAAATCTAGCGATCTTCAAGCAAAAAGATAACAAAAGAGATGTTAAATGCTTCGGAAAATACATAGATTTGACGTCTCATCATTACATGTCGGTAAAAATGACATATAAAGCGATGTTAGCTATCCTCATTAAACATTATAAGTGACATCCCACGCTATTCTGTAAGATTATTTACTTCATTTTAAAACCTTTTACTTCGGTTAAAAAATAACCCAGGTAAAAAACATATTATTTACCTCGATTATTATTAAACGAGGTAAAAAATATATTTTACTTCGAAAAAAATCAACCGAGGTAAAAGAACTTTTTACTTCGGTTACTTGAGCTGAGACAAAAAACCAAGGTAAAAGGGACAAAGTAATAGGTCATTTTTCTTGTAGTGAGAACCAACGCGAGAGAAGGTCTGTACTTCTGGCGCCTGAGCTTCATAGGAAAGATGGGCTATACATTTGAAGGACTCTTGAAGGAGGACTGGACTGGTGATGAGACAGTAATTGCATGTTTTTAGTACAATCAACACCATTTTTTGTATGATTTTGTTGATGGTTAGTTAGGTTTGTGAGTTTTTTAAATGAGAGGGCACTAGAACCACTTAGTTTTGTTATTTGTGTTAGCTTACCATGTTTGTGAAGAATTTGTAGCCTAATAGGTTTTTCCTCCATGAGTTGGTCTTTTGGTCGTTTTGTAAAGTTGGATGAAGATCGTCATCAAAGAGGTCATTTGAAAGAATGGTGGTAGTTAGAAGGTCAATCGAAAGCTTGGTAGTATATCAAAGGACATTGTATTTAACAGTAGAAGATTGAAGTGATCAGAAGAAAAAAGAAGCCAGAAGAGCAAGTTTTCAAGCAAAGGGCCATGACTGTTAATCGGGAGCGAACCGTGCCGGTCAGTTTATTCAAACCTAGGTCCCAAAGAAAATACTGTGCAATTTTGCACAGTCCTTGTAAATCATATTGCTCGAAAACATGTTCCAAGAAATAAACCGTGTAATTTTACAAGGTCCATACTGATCAGTTTGCCTGCAGCACAATTCCAAAGAACAGACCATGTAAGTTTACACTGGCCATACCAAAAATCTCTGCACGGCATGTGCTAGCTCGTTGACTAGGGTTTTAACCTGTGGGTACAAGGCTTCTCTCTCATCCCACTATATAAAGAAAACTTATCCATTGAACAAAGAAGGGAGGCGGATTTGAACATACTCTTAACACATTTTCCTCTCTTCCTTCATTTATTTCATAGCATTTATATCAAAACCCAAATTTGTTATGGTTTTTATTATGGTACCTTAGTTTATTACTTGGATCATTTGTAAACATGCTTTAACACTTAATTTGTGAGACTCCTAGATTCCCTCCATTGAATGCTTCTAATTATCATTATTAATTTGTGCTTGAATTATTATTCTTATGATTATGCTAAGATTGAAATTAGGATGTTCACTTATTTAATGTCTTTGCATAATTTAATACTAGGCTCGAGAATGAGCCCGTAAGTATTTTGCCTTTATGTTAGTTTGGTCAAATGTCTAATACTAAGGTTATGAAACATTGACACGTGTATCTTGGATTGAATTAGATGTAATTATGGGTTGGATTATTCTAAGGATGATACAGTGGTTACTCACAAATAGGTCGGTAATGTGATTGAACTTCTTGGGGTCAAAGGGTAATACCTGAAGGTCATGTCCCTTGTTTGTAGCAACTAGGTGGGGAATGCCCTGGAGTCAATGTGAGGTACTAACTTCTTAAGTTGCACAAGATGGCTGAGGAAGGGTATCAACGGTGGAGGTCCCAGTGACCCATGCTACTCCCAGGTTTATTTTACTACATGTGTCCATGGGTTTTTTAACCCTGAGAGTGTGTGCTAGATGTTGTAGTGAAAGCCCACCGCTGGCTATACCCGAAGCAGGCAAGAGTTTGAGGAGGGGATAGAATCGAGGTGTGAAAAATCGACAGAGTTCCCAAAAATCAAATCTATCCACATCGTGTGATTGAGCATAAGATGGGAAATATATTTTGTATGTGATAGGAGTCGAAGATCAAATCTAAATGTTAAACATGGGCCACAAATTCTCCCAAGGCCTTTATTATCATATTTACTTCATAGTTTACATTTGCATGCTTTTTCGTTGGTAGTTTAATCATATCAAACACCCCCCTCATTTTCTCTATTCCCGACACACACTTGGTGACACTCATGTGTGAATTACGTGAAACCATCTCTTGAACACCTTGGTCAGTGTGGACCCAATCTTGCTACTAGCTACTATTTTTAGTAGTTAGGAGTAAAGTAGGGAGCAACATGACAAATATTATGTTTGATCATTGTCCGCAAGTTTTTAACGATGCTTTTGGGCGCATCAATATATTAGTTCTTCATGAAGTCCAAAGTTTCATTTCTTTCTCATCAAAGGGTATTCAAACTACAAACACAAAAAACGGCTGCATTTATGTCCACTAGACTATGTTTCAATTTCAGAACATATGTACGAAACCCCACCATATCGCTCGAGTCATTTTCGAAGTCGCAGTACTCTCCAAAATTACATATGAGTTCAGAGTCGTGGTACAATTTACTCTCTCGTACCAAAATTTGAACCTGAACTATGCAAATGACCTGAAAGGGATGATACAAACTCGTAACATCCCTTTGTTTTTCTGTTCTAGGTATGGAACCAATCAAAATCAAAGATGGATTTACACACCCATCTTTAATTGAACTCACTGAACCGCCTTTAAATTGAACTATTCAAAGGCGGTTTTTGAAAATCCGCCTTTGATATTGGTTACATTACCTTCAGAAAAATTGAGGGTCCAATTAACATAGGTTCCGAGTTTGGAACCTCTTCGGGAAGGCGGTTCCTGAAAAAACCATAGAACTTCCTTTGACTGCTGTATTTAATTGGACAATTTCCACTAGTGAGGTTTATAATATTTAATTTTGAGTTTATATATATTTAATGCATATTTAAATGATATGATATTGATAAATAATTATTTTGAAATTAATTAATGGATAATGTAATAAGAGTATAATCTAATACGTATATATGAAAATATTTTGCCAATTAATAACGAAAATAAATTTTTATAATAAATTGTATGTTTTTAGGGAAAAGAAATTACTGACTTTGATTTTAATTGGTTTCGAAATCAGCTCATTTTTATATTTCAGATTCAAATTTCGATATTGGAGAGTAAATCGGACCCCGGTTCCAAACTCGTAGGTAAATTCAGAGATTTTTACGACTTCGGAACTAACTCAAGCGATATGGTAGGGTTTCTTACGTAGGTTCTAAAATTGGAACCAAGTCTAGTAGACATAAATGCAGCCATTTTTTATGTTTGTAATTTGGCAACCCTTTGATGGGAAAGAAATGTAACTTTGGACTTCTTGAAGATCAAAGGTACAAACGTGCCCGCAAGAATCATTAAAAAATTGTGTACAACGATCAATGATATATAAGACTTGTAGTATTCCTCCCTACTTTACTCTTTAACAACTAAATTTTTTAGCTAGGGGTAAGATCGGGTGTCGTCCACAGAGACGAGGGGGTTCAAGATGTAGTTTCACATAATTCACACACGAATGTCACCAAGTGTGTGTGTCAGAATAGAGAAATAGGAGGATGAGACAATCTACTAAATATGTAATGTTTCAAATCAAAACTTAAATATTTCACTTGTAGTTACTGAAAATATAAATCGTTAACTTCATATTATTCTAATTTAACCTCGTATTTCCACATGCCTATGAAAAAACGGTCTTTCGACTAGTGGAGAATTCTGAATTAAAAGGCAGCGATCAAAAGTGGTTTTTGCACTTTTCCCAGGAACCGCCTTCCTTGGGAGGTTATGAAATTGGAACCCCGGTTAATCGGGTCGTCTGATATATTGAAGGTGGTTTTACCAAAATCAAAGGCGGTTTATTGCAACCACCTTTAAACAATTAATGTTAAAGGCCATTATTTTAAGAACCGCCTTCGGATTCGGTTAATCAAAGGCAGTTCAGTCAAACTTCCTTTGTTGGTAATCTGTTCCAAACTCGGAACAAGGTTTTGAGAGGTGTTTCGAGTTTGTAAGATTCAAGGATGGCAAAATACTGGAGCCAATATTTATTCCGGGACCGAAATAAGAATCGAATCCAATTTCTCAATCGGCTGATATTTCGGAGGGTGTTACAAATTTCGGAACTAGATCAAAGATTATGGTAGAGTTTTGAATACAAATTCTGAATTCGAACTCATTTGAACGGCCATAATTAATGCAGCGTCACTAGTTTATTTGTTTTTCAAAATATCACAACACTTTTTTTGAAAATTAAAACTCACCTAAGTGAAGGGAAATTTATTTGACTCCCAAACCATGAAATAAAAGTATAATACATTGCACTCTATTTTTATGTCTTATTCCTTTTGTCTCCACACCCAAGTGTTAACAAAAATAATGGCATGTTTCCCCAAGTCGACGTCTAAAATGTTCTACCACTTATTTGTCTCCACACCCGGCAGGGGCGGATGCACTATATAACCTGGGGTGCATGTGCACCCCAGTTTTTTTTAAACTAATTTTTACACCTTAATATTTTTAAAAAAACAATTAGTGCACCCCACTAATTTTGGAATTATTTTAGTTTTTATATATTTTATTCATATTATATATATATATATATATATAATTTGTGCACCCATCTACAAATTTCTAGATCCGCCACTGACACCCGGTGTTAACAATAGAGGTGGCCTTCCGTAGTAACCCCTTTCATATTACTTCCCTGTAAGTAATACTTTAAACTGTTTGCTGCTCCAATTTGAGATTCTTGAAACAAAAAGTCTGCAGCTCCATTTTCATTCTGTCTAAGCAAAATATTCAGCAACTGATCATCATCCTAGACCTGAGCATTAGTTTCTATTCCTTTCTTGTGTTGTCTTCCCACGTCTTCTTGTACCGGTCATAAAAAAAACACAGAAGATATCTTTTCCAACATAATAATGATGATCATATCAAGTTCTTATGTAAGGGAAGTAACTAGCATCAAGCTTAATTAGACCCGTAATCTGAATTGGAAGATCAAAAACAAGGTTAAAAGGAGAAGTGACCTATCTTAGCCAAGGAGTCTGCAACGCTATCTGCTTCTCTTAAAGTGTGATGTATTGATCCTTCTATCTTTTTCATTAGTTTTCAGATACAACTCATCACTGTGATGGGCCTCCATGGTATCTCAAACTCCCTTCTAACTATTTTCACTAGTATTAAAGAGTCACATTCGGTTTGAATGTTGTGGAATCCATATTCTTCTGCTAACTCCAGTCCATATTTAAGAACTAGAGTTTCCTATTCCAAGCTATTGCTCTGTCCCAAGAATTTGGAAGCTTCTACCTGAACATCTCCTTGTGAGTTTCGAATTATAATACCAACACCCGAGTCTCCATTACCCAATGTTGATCCTTCTGTATTTAATTTATGAGTGGAGGGAAAATTCCTATTAACAATAGCATCTTTTTTTTTTCCTTTTCTTATTTGTTTTATGTTGGAGTTTAATAGCTTTGTTGTACCAGAAGAAATGGACCAATGGAAGTTCATTTTATTAGCTCAAAAGATGTCAGAGTACTGAACTAATAGAATATTAGATAAATTAGAATCAGGTTAAGAAAGGAATACCCTTTCTGATTGGTTTTGTACATATCCTT
>JAULKM010128570.1:0-19797 GCA_032355605.1 Rubia tinctorum
CTATCTACTTTCTAGTAGTATAGCCGCAATTAGGGCTTATAAATACTATCTTTGAGAGGCACGACGACGGCCTCCCAAATTTTAGTTGATGATTAACACTTCTCCATACCTTTCACGTAGGGTGTGCACATAATCTTCTATCGGCACTGCCTCAATAATTAGGGGAGTGCAATGATGGCCCTGCCTGCCGTGCATATCTGAGTCTCTCCCGCACAATTACGTCCTAAGCACTACACTACGAATGCTTCTCCTTAGGTATAAAAAAGCCAAGAGGGAGACACACCTTATCGATGGCTCTAGGGTTACAAAGCTAACCCTAGTTTTCTACTCAATCTATCTCTACCCAATACCCTTCGGACCAATTTATTGGCTTACTAGTGCATGGTTGATAGTAACATTAACAACGGAAACTTACGTGCACACACCCATATGGATCCAAACCCATCGTTACCCCAAACACATCTAGGTTTCCCTCCCTGTGGGGTATCAATATTGCAGTAACATGAAAGTATACTTTGGTGTATGCTAACTAAGAGTGACAATCATGCAATTCACAAGAACATTAAGAACAAGCCAACATAATATCACAAATCACATAGAAATAGGTTAATCTAACAAATATCACAAAATATACATTAATACATGAATACAAATATAATCCCCAAGTTAATTACCTACTCCCTAAGCATTGAACCCAAATATTTCACTATATTCAACAATTTTAGGCAAAAGAAAAATAAAGAGAAGAAAGAAAAATAAGATATAGAGAAGGAAGAGCATTTTCTCCATCTAACCTCCTATTAAAGATAAAAGTGGGCATTAACTTAAACCCTAGTACACAAGGGTCTATATATATAGTAGTAGGTAATGGGGCCTTGAAAAAGGCCAAAACATAGGCCAAAAACCCTAGCAGCAGTAAATGACCTGGGCAGTGGTGCCTGGCACGGTCTGTGCCAGTCAAGTCCCCTTTGTGCTGGCTCAGGAAGCTGGACGTGGCGCGGCCTGCACGTCCTGACACTGACTGTGTGCCCCATGCTAGACTGGGCTATGTTGCCTGTCACAGACCGCCAGCTAGAACTCCGTTTTTTATCTTCAAAGCGCACATCTCGTGTCGTTTGGCACGGCCCATTGGCTGGAACCTCATTTTCCTTAATGAAAAGCATAGGCCATGTTGTTCTTCATACCCCGTGGTTTGGTCTTCACATTAGTGACTTGAAACGATACGGACCATGTGAAACGGAATTGTTCGCGCCAATACTTAGCCAAATTTTGGAGTGGAACGAAGACATGGGACACGGGCAGCATGGCTTGGAACGGTCCGTGCTGGAGGCCTCTAGCATGATCCGTGTTTCTTGGAACGGTCTGTGCTGAGTGCTGGCATGGGTCGTGCTAGCCTGCCATTGTTCCAGTTAGACTGGCCTCGTACTGGCCTTGGCCGGTTCGGCTTGCTGACTTTTATTCCGCTTTGAAATAATATCTGATTTGAGAGTTGTTGTAGTTGATTTTATAGTGCTCGAGAAGAAAAATCAAATGGCGTCACCCCTAAGGGCTGATTCTTCTCGGATCATTCCCATAACTCCATGCAACTCTCAGACAACAATCCCTCCGCTTATTCCTTGGCATTTTGGAACTTCAAATCTACCTTTTCAAGGATCAATTCCATCTACTACCACGCTTTGGAGTCGATGACCTTCAATATACTAGGCTTTTGATATCTTATACCATCCTTGCGAATGGTCTTCAAATATATTTTACCACCCTCGCGGATGGCCTTCTTAAAAAAGATGATGAAAAATTACTCACGACCAACCTACTAATGAGATCACAAAGGAAGATCTAGGTGCCAGTGAATACAAAGTTTCCATTAGCTTCAATTAAGTCCACAAAACTTGGAATATAGACAAGAAAACCAAAAAATGGCCGTCTAAACCCTTTATCATGTAAACCTAACAAAAACTAGAAATCAACCAAAGAGAAGATGTGATAAATGTGTCAAATGCATTGGCTAATGCATGCATAAAGGTTCACATCATGTACATCTTAGAGTGCATCTCTAGGAAGCCCTAAAGGCCTATCTGACCTGGTAAATAGGTGACGAGTTCGAGTAGGCCTGGTACTACCAAGGTCTCCTTGCATGCAAACTTTGTCTCCAAGATGGTCCTCCTTGGCTTATTGAGATACTTCCATTTTTGGGCCACACTCCCTATAATGTTGGCTAATCCCATGAACTCATCAACAACAATGGTAGGGGTCAGGAAGAACGTGAGTGGTCGGCTTTTGTCTCACAACTTTAGCCGACACTTTCCCCTTATCAACTCAAGAAGTTGTTCCTTTCTCTGGCCTACTCCTTTCAGATGTTTTAGTTGTGAACCCTGACAATAGGAAATGATCCGAAGTAGAGAGATGTTATAAATTGAAAAGACAGAGGAAAGGTCCGGGTCGGGAAAGTTTCAAGAAATTTATTGACATGCTGGATAAAGGTATGAAATGTCCTATGAAGTTTTATCACATTTGGAATGCAATTGGAAAGGATAGAAATTCATGGTCTAGTTACCTTGGATTGTTTTCTAGGACTAGGTAGATATATTTTTGTACAAGTCATGGCCTCGTGTTGATGTTTCTTACAAGGAAAGGCTATGGAACGCCATTGAGTTTTCCTTTAGCATCTAGTGTTATAATATGGAAAACATGAAGAGGAAACAATATGATGCTTCGGTGAAATTAAGATCGAGGGATTTCAAGGCTAATTGGCAAGGAATTACGTGTTTGGTAAGAAGAATAATTGTAACCCATGAATTAAGCATTTTTTTTATAAGTGAGTCAAGTTGAAAGGTTTTTGTTTCACGGAAGTTAGTGGATGAAAAATCGGTAAGGATTTACATTTACATGCTTACAAGTATATACACAATGGATACATACATACATACATATAAATACAAACATACACACACACACACACACATATATATGCATGCATATTATTGTTGGATATACCTTGTTATACATGAGTATAGGTTCTTGTGTATTGTCAAATGTGTATGTCGTGTGTGGTTGTTTTTCATGTATTAATTGTAAAGGTCCATAGTTTTGCTCAAAATGAGTAACACAATTTGAACATGCAACGTTGCATGCTACAAATCGGTCTATTGATCATTATAACCGACTTGTGTGCAATGATGTTCATAAAATAATTTTAGCAACTGTTTTTGTCCAACATTGAGTACGACGTTGCATATTGTCCATTCTTCTGGTCTGATTACATTACCGAATAGTTGCCGATGTCGGTCATTTACAGGGGATATGTGTAAACTTTCTCCTTTTCATTCCACCTTGTTAATTTCATAAACCTAAACATTTGTTATGGTGATTTTACAAGGTGTAATAGCAAGAAATAGTGAAGTTGCAACTAAAAATAAGATGCTCCACACCATGATTCGAGGAGGTTACACACTAGTAAAAATATGAAGGAAATGTTTGAGGATAGAGTGTTTGAACAGGTAGAGCACAGAATGCCGGATTAGGAAGCGAGAAATGCAACGGAATATCCTAGACCCGACAATGTTCCCAATTTGAGAAGTGGCAAAAAGGATTCAAAGAGTGTGGGGTGAAGGATGGTAAGTTCCACACCTAAGAAGCGAAGTTGGTTGCACAACAAATTGAAAGTTTTTCAACTACTTAATTGATATAATTTGAGTGAATTTTTTCATATATAGTATTGAGCATATGATAGAAGGATTTAAAAATAAAAAAAGAATTGGGCAAGTAAATCAGTGTTGGAAAAAAATGACATAATAGGAGTTGCGCTTAAGAAAAAAGAACATCTGGGCCGTGTACGGGTGTCAGTACTCTTGCTACACATAGGAACGTTTGTCAAATATCGACCACCTAAGGTTGATATTATGTCAAGTAGTCAACAAAGAGAGATCGATGCTTTGAAATCCACATTAAGCCAACTAGCGGCTTACGTCTCGTAATATTCAGATAGGAGGAAAATGTCACTTAAATTGGAGCGAATCATTGTAAATTCTAAAATAATAACCTCACTCCACCACGGTCTTCTTGTCCCACAACCTTAACACAGACTACCCCGAGTGTTATAGTATACTCGTCATGCCTTCTTGGACTATGACAACACATCTTGCCGTTGATCGACTAATATTGGATTTAATAGAAGCCAACTAAGAAACATGAAGGCAATAATATATATTACACATTTCATTTCATAAGGTCAATTCGACTATGTTTTAACTTAGCGAGTCTTGTTTTGTAGGATATTTTCGTGTGCATACTACTTGTCGAACATGTTGATAATGAGAGCTAGGTCGTGGCGGAAGGTAAAGTGTACACATCCATACAAGTGCATCATCATAAGTCGATCGCAAAGGAGAACGTGGTGGTCGATGTCACAAAGAACCTCATAGAAGATAAAGTCATTCCAATCCAAGAATCCGAGGCAAGTACGATGGACAAGGCATTAGAAATGTTTGTTGAATGGCCTATTTTTTTGGTGAATATCTTGGACAACACGTGTACTAAGAAGGTAACATGATAATTATGTGGCATTACTTATGAATAGAGTCAAAATTTTTGTACATAAATTTTCCGGTTGCATTTCATGTAGATTTAAACATTGATTAGCAGCCCAGCTAAATTGAGCAATGCATGTGGTGATCCAAAACCTACAAAGTCTCGTGTTTGTAGAATGAAACCACCACCATTTAATCCCTCAAAGAATGTCCTCCAGAACATTCACATGGTTGGGACAACTCACCCTCGCTCATCTCCGTACAAAATCCTCATGGAAGCAAGGTGAATCCAATCATTTGTAAGAAAGATTTTGTGGACTTGTTCCAATTCAATAATGTCCCCCTCCCGTGATGCAACTACATTTCATGTAATTATTAATGCATTACCCTAACTTTATTCATCGATATAGTTATTGCGTCTGGCTTCAATCTATCAAGACTAACCGTTTTTATAGGCTCTTGCATGTACAATCCATTTCCCAAATGAAAGGATGGATAGGGATTTTTCGCCAAGGAAAGATCCAACATGAACATGTTGCGATGGAAGAGCGTTTGGCCTACTTGAACTCTCAGTTGATGCTAAAGGACATTTCAATACATATCCCACCTTATTAAGAGAGGTGAGTCAACTCTACTTACTGCCTTAATCTTCTTTGGATTATGTTCGCAATTTCAAAGGTGATGATGGATCCTCTCATTAGCAACCACAATGGATTTCAATGGAAATCTTAAAGGTTAGAATTTACTAACAAATTATATTTGAAATAAAATATATAAGTACATAACAATTATTTGTGAACACCTTTTAGGTACGAATAGCATAAAAAACAAGCGGCCACGTGACAAAGTGGTTATTATTGCATGCGCTTTATGAAGGATTTGGTCTCGCATGTGAAGGAGAATCAATTTGATCTACAAAAGGTATCTCTCATGATCATTTATTGTTTCAATCACTAATATCACAACTTTGCTCAACCTTTTCATTGATTATGAGATTACTCCATGATTTAGTCTTTCCATGAGGACAAATCACCGTACCACATCAAGATTTTGGAGGATGTACGTGAGAGTTGGGCGCTCATTATGATAGTAATGAATTTGAAGTATTTACTTAGTCCATCTATTATATGAGGAATAAGGATTAGGTTGGTTTTTTATGCAAGCATCATTCTCTAAAATGCCCATTGTTACTTTGCAAGATATTTTTTTACACCTTGATATAGATCTCTAGCTAGCTATGAAGTATCAGTGGTATAGTTCATTTTGTGAGAATTTTGAGAACATAGTTTGTGTATTGAAGGTGTAGTTTTTATCCTTCATGTCTGTAAGCACTATTCGATGTTGGGTCAAAATTTTAGTAAATTTCTATTTCTGTTTGTTTACATTAGAGCCGACGTCACACGTATATAATTAACCATTCTGTAGGCCCGATAAACATTGAGCGACACCGTCATATTCCCGGAAAAGGGCTCCCGATGGTAAGTATGAATGGAGCGACGTCACTTATTCAAAATGACGTTGCATTTTGGCCTGCTACATCATCAAACTAGCAACATCGCAAGCTCCTCGTAGAGCATTGAAATTTATCCCTCGTCGCTTAATTACGGGCGACCTCTGTCCATTTAAATGACGTCGTGTTACTAAAATTTCCAAGTCATCATTTAACATGATTTGACAACACCAACATCAGCTTTAACATTGTTGCACGGTTTGTGACGATCCCGCCCGACGTTGTCGAATCCCGCCAAGGGGTCATCAAAATCATATTTACTTCGGTTAGTTTGATTAAATACCCTGATAAAATATATAATTTACCACGGTTGAAAAACACAGTTATAAAACACATCAGCGATGTCGGTAACACAAACATGCGACCTCGGTGATCCTCATATATGATGTCGCACCCGGTCTCAGCGATATCGGCTGCTACGATGTCGCACTATTTATGGCAAGTCAGTTGACTATCTGACCTCGCTCCATTGTCGATAGGGGTGCGGCTCATGACTATTTACCCCGATTTATTTTTAGCAAAATTAAGGTAAAAGAAACTTTTTACCTCGATTTTGAACCGCGGTAAAAAAAATATACTTTTCGACTACGCCTACATTAATCTTGATTTTTTGTAGCTGATAATCGAGTTAAGAATCCTTACAGAACCGAGGTAAAAAGTGAAATTTATTGTAGTGATTATTGAACATTCCATCACAATATGAAAGTCAATCCAAAAAGAGCGAAATATTATAATCTACAATAATCACATATGAAAATTTTCCTTGTAATTTTCCCATTTTTAATTTTTTTGCGTAACTAAATTTTGATGTCTTATTTTTCTGGTCTTAAATTTTGTTTTCATTGATCTTTTTAATCATACAAAAAGAAAAACACCATTTTACACCAATTTTTTCCAACAGTCGCCAATGACCGCAAAATTGCGGTCCCTATAGTAGTGAAACAACAACTTTATAACGAGATATCGTACCTGAAGAGATACAAGATGCGATTAGTGTGATATGTGGCACCGATTTTCTCGAATATGGCCATGCATTGCGAAATAGCTGAGATGAAATTTAATTCGCAGGTAGACTTGGGGTGGAACGTGTGAATTTATCCAACTGCATCTTCCGACTTTTCCATAATTACCAACTACTTACACATGCACGAGGGACCTTCGTATTTACTTTTGCTTCTCCACGTATTTCCTACTATTTATAACCCGCCTTTCCACTTCTTCCTTGCATAATTATATTCCAGCTTGAAGATCATTATCCATGGCATCCCCTCAGCTCCCTATCTTTGCTCTGCTCTTCCTTTTCGCTCTGGCTAGCGTGCAACTCTCCACCGGCCATCACATACACGGCTCCGTCACCTGTCTCGATTGTGATGCTCACGCTGACCTCTCAGGTACTCGCATATCTATCTCTATTATTCATCTCTGTTGGAAAATTCTTTGTATCATTCGAAAGGACTTGAAAACATAAGGTTAAGGTTACAATTCTAACCTAATTTTACACTTTGACTCCATGTTTCACCAGGCATAAAGGTGTTAGTCAAGTGCAGCAAAGTGAAAAAGACTTTGGTGGCGACAACTGCGAAAGATGGTACCTTTGAGGCAGAGCTTCCCAAGGACCAGCCTACTCAAAAACCTGCGAGTTGTGTGTCGAAGATCCTTGGAGGTCCAACCTTGCTCTACTCTTCTGGAAAGAAGACTATCTCCGAGATTGCGAAGCTTAAGGGGCAGGATTATTACACCAACATTCAGCCTCTCAACTTCTACAAATCATGCCCTGGTGAGCAACATGCACTATGTGCCTCCGCGGATGTGGAACTTGGTTCATCTCAGACCGTGGACATCCCTCTTCCAAGAGAATGGGGACTAGCACCATCTAGCTATTATGTTCCTTTCGTTCCTATCATTGGAATTCCTTGAACCTTAATTATGTATACGATCAAGTCTCTGAACTAAGTGTAGCTTGGTATTATATCATATGCTCTACATATTTTGGTTAGAAAAAGAAGACGTGTGAGTCAGTGAGTGTTATGTTGGTTTTCAGCAGTACGTATTATGTATTCAGTTTTTCTCTTGTAAAATTTACTCTCATATTATTGCTGTAGTGTGCCTTCTGTCCACTGTTTCAGCATTAAAAGACAGCGGTAATGCTTTTATTGCTGTGTTTCCTTTTTGTTGAGTTTCTTTACTACACCACCATCCTCGCACTAAATGCAGAACAAATATCTAACATTCAGCTTTACTCGCTCACCCACTCAACAACTCAGTAATTAATTTAGACTAGTGAGTACTGTTTCTTATGTGACTTGGTTGACGATCAATCTTCGAGCCTTCCAGTACTGATAATTGAAGGTCCTGCAAAACAAAGCCATCTGGAATGTCCATTAGAAGAGGCTAGCTACGATCATGATTAAGTTAGCAAAAGGATTATGTATGAGTAAATTATGAGTTGGATGAATTATATCGAAGGCATACCCAGGTATTTATATGCGTGTATATACTTATATTAATTCTGAACATAATTAGGGTTCGGATGTCTATATCTATTGTAGGATAAAACATATTTTCCTATATAAGAGTAGTATCATGATGTTCTAACTTTGGGATGAAAATTTTACGTTTTAGGGAATTTCTCATGTTAAGGCGTGAGCCGAATTAACATGTGTTCAATTTTTTTCATTCATTTTCCCACAAAAATAGCTCAACATTAAGTAGTGGATGAATTTTTGAAAACATGATGATATGTGATTCGGCCAATACTTTAACATACAAACTTTTCTTATCTTTGAGTCTTTGGGTTGAGAAGCAATTGTTATGTTTCAGCCCAGTAATTATCCAACCCTAAGTTTTAGCCTGGGTATCATAACTAGCCCTCGAGAAACTCAAGGATACTTTCTTAGGTGACCTTTGGTTTCTCTCTGTTATTCATCAAGGATTTTCAAAATCCCTTGACCTCACTCACATCAGAGAAGAGTGAGAGAAAAATATTCTTTGAACCTTTTACAGTATCCACAACGGGACTCAAGTTAATCCTGATTGCCTTCAATTTCTCAACTCTTCATTTCATCTACTTTATCTTTTCCTTTTTTTTTCTTTCCCTTCCTCATTTTTGCAGTTCTCAAGCCCCAAGATTTTCAAGCATTACACTCCCTTCATTTTCTTCTTCAAAAACCTTTGTCAGCTATCATATTCATCTTTCGCGCTCTTTCTAACAATGGCTAAAGGAGGTCAATCCAAGGACAAAAACAATTTTTTATTAGCCGTCTTTAATTGGATTGGAACATAGTCGATTATGCCTTTCATTTTGTAAAGGCAATTCATACCGTTTTTGAAGGTACTAAACTCATACTAAGAGCCGATGGTTGTTATATAATTGGAACCTTCTAGCAACACTTTTATAAAAGGTTGCTTTTTGGTCCTGTGCCAGAAGCTTGCGTCAGAAGCACCACTAATGGAAAACAAGAATATAGGCACCGGTATATCAGTGCTGGGAGAGCAATACCTTTGCTAGGAATTTCATAGGCTCCGATAATGAGGCAAATGAACCAAAATACCGGTGCTAGATACCAGTGCATGTAAAGAAGAAATGTTTGAATTTAACAATTTCTAGCATCGGTTTTTGCTGAATGACATATACCGGTGCTAATACCGGTGCCTATGAACAAAATAGTAATTTTGGCGGGTAAAATTGTGATGGAAAAAAAGCTAGCACCGATATCACTTATAATATAGCGGTGCTAGGAGTGTATTTAATTTTAAACTTAAAAATGCTTTAAAGAAGCCCCACACAACTACGTTACAATCGCATAGCCATTGTTATGTTGACAAATGGCATCGGTAATCGTACCATTGACCGCTACATAGAAACATTTTCATCATTTACAAGCTAGAATAGAAAGATTTTTTTAATTTAAAAATGGGTTACTTTCGATCATGTACTAGATTTTTCCAACATCTCACCAAAAGATTCATTTATTTAATATTTCTATATTTAGGAAAGAATAACAAATATCTTGTATTTTGGAGTAATGAATGATGGGATACCATAATTTTGGGCCACATTGCAATTTTTTAAGACTGCGTAGAAGTAATCAATGTTGACTTTTGAGATGGTTCTGTTCACTCATACATGCTCAAATTGTAAACTCGCAATCGTATATTATTGAATTACATTTTGGTGTCTCTAAATTTGTGATTAGACAATTCAAACTTTCTTGAAGGGACCTAATTGCAAAAAGTAAAAAAACTTTACTCGAAACTCAAAATTGAAATCCACTCGAATGTGATGCTACCCTATACACTCCTTTTTTTATTTTCCAAGTCTGTGACAGAATATTAATGAACAATCGAGCAAAAGAACATATTAGTAATCCTTTATGGTTTCCTTTTCTTACTTTTATGTAATTAACTTTAAGGTACTTTGAAACATACACCAGTGCTTTCCAACATTTCAACAAAAAATAATTTATTTTCTATTTCTATATTTATGTAAGAATAACAAAATTCGTATATTTTGGAGAGAAGAATAATGTTGTAACCAAATTTTGGTCCAGAGCGTAATTTTCCTTAAATATGTTAAAGGCGCTCCCGTTCACCCACTGAAGCCAAAATTTCGGATACAAAATCATCTCTTATTGAATTACGTTTTGGTATCTCCAGTTTTGTGATTTGCCACCAAATATCTTCAGTGGAACTGATCGTAATTACTAAAAAGTTAACTTTGAGATCAAATGGTTCACCCTCCCCCTCCCGAGTGTCGTTAAAAACACGAGAGGGGGACTGTTAGGGATCAAACAAAAAGATTTATATGTTCTTCCCATTTCTACTACTATACCACCAATAATGGTAGATGGTGGCAAGTACTGGGATCGTCCAAAGAGATGTTAGGAATCTAATAATCAACTAAACACAACCGCGGTTTGGTCATTTATCCGACAACGTGTCAGGAATAAATAGTGTTGTGAAAACAGTCATTGGGGGGAGTATGTACTAACAACCATTATTATTCAGTTGATCACGAGAATTAACAATATAAACTAATACTCGCGGAATATTTGTGTAACATGATTAATCTCATTTCAATCATTGATTTCATCAGATACAAGAACTAAACCTTATTCTAGTGGGTGTGACACGTGGTGCAGACAATGGTCAAAACATCCCCCTATCTGTCACATAGAGTTACACGTATAAAATTGTCCATTAGTCTCGTCTTCGCAACTAGAATAATGCAACAATGGCTTTAGCTTATTGCGTAGGTCTGATTCTCCCCCGTGCAATTAAGTCTCCGGTGGAACACCACGAACGAAAGATACCTAGGCCTACAAAGGCAAAGGAAGTTGTTATTTTAACAATGGCTCTAGGATAAAAAAAGATAATCTTATTTTGCTACCTAATCTATCTCTTCTCGTAACCCTTCAGACTTCTTTTGTTGGCTAACTAGAGCATGGTTGATCGTGACGATTAACAATGGTAACCCTCGTGCAAATGCCCAGTTCCAGACTATCGTCACCCCAAGGGCATCTAGCTTCCTTTAACCGGTGAGTAGCAATAGTGCACCAACATAAAGGTAGACTCAGTTGTGTGCCTACAAAGTGTGACAATGATGCAATTCATATGAATATTAATAACAAACCAACAAAATAATCATAAAACACATGGAAATAGGTAGATTTTGAAGTCTCACCAAATAAACATTAACACAGGAATACAAATATTATCCCCAAGTTTAATTAACTACTCTCTAAGCATTGAACCCAAATATTTAGTTGGATTCAATGCCTTAGGGCAAAAGAGAAATAAAAAGATGAAAAAAAGAAATAACCTAGAGAGAAGTGATGGTGTTCTCTCTCTGTTACCTACTCTTAAGATCTAAAAATGAGAATAAACTTAAACCCTAGTAGACATAGATCCATATATATAGTAGTAGAGAATTGGGAATGATAAAAAACCCTAGCAGCTTAATTGGCACGAGGGGGATGTTTGCTTTGAAACGGTCCATTCCCCTCATGCCGATGGACTACATGTGAGACGGATCTCCATTTTTTCTCCTTCTGATCTGCATTCCACATTGTTAGGCACGCCCCCTCGGCTGGAACCTCATTTTACTCATTACCTTGGTGCGCATCGTGTCGTTCTTCACACCCTGTGGACTAGTCATGGCATTTGTGACTTGAAACGACAAAGGTCGTGTAAACAAATGTCCCGCTCATATACTTAGCCTATTTTTGGAGTGAAAAGGTGATTTGGAGTGCACGGCCAGCCGAAACGGGCACCATCAGTGCTGGAAATTGGCAGAGCTCGTGTCGGTTGGAACGGGCTGTGGCAAGGCTTCATAACATGGGTCATGTCGTATGGTACGGGTTGTGCTAGGTTTATGCTTGTGCTGAACTTGTGTGGTCCATGCAAGTCGTGCCTGGTTCGCTAGGCTAACTTATTAGTTTCGCTATGGGTGAATCATTTGTCCAATTTGGGAGTTCTTGTAGTTGATTTTATAGCCCTCGAGAATAAAACAGATAATGGCTATCTAAAACCTTTGTTGTGCAAACCTAACTAAAAATATAAATCAACCAAACAAATGGTGATAATAAATGTGTTTTTAATTTCATCGGCCAACACATGCATAATGGCGCACATCAATTGTACTAGCAATTGATGTGGTGGGAAAATGAATTTTCTAAATTCTAATTCAAAATATTGGAGAGCATGTTAAAATTTCAAAATATTGGACTCAGCACCGGTATATACGCCGATGCTCTATACTTTAAAATTTTCCCCATGTGTAATATACATAGGCACCGGTACGAACCATTTCGGCATTAGTATTTGTACCGGTGCTCCATACATAGAAAACATTTTCCGGTTTGCTCTTATGTTCAAAAATAAAAAATAACAAACAATTCAAAGCAGCATTAACTAACTTCTTTTCATATACATAGGCACCGATAGCATCCTATTCATACCCGTGCCAGATAATTTCATAAAACAAAAAGAAGCTCAACTTGGTTTCATCTGAATCATTAATTTCTTTCGTTGATTGAATCGCAACCATTAAAACTTATTTCTAAATAAATAAAACCGGAAACATTAATTCTATTTCAACCCCATCATCTTACCAGTAGCCTTTCACCACCGTACACTCTCTCCATCTCCATTGTCGATTCCCTGCGACCTCCACCATCGGAGACCTCCATCTCTACCCACAAAACTCTCTTAGTCTTTTTCGCTAATTTCTTCCTCTATGGGCTCATCTTTATCTTTTTCTACGGTTACTTTCCTCCTTCGGCGCCCTTATTTCATCTCACACATGATACCAATCCTGTCCGCCATAGCCAACGAGAAGTTCTTCCTAGTCCATTGGCTATAATGCTAGTCCAGTCCCTCTTCTTCTACAAATACGTACCTTACATTTGGATCCAAAATCTCTGGAGCGAAGGGCTTTAGGCTACTTGATCATGCCTGTCTAAGCATTAAAATGGTAAATAATGCAATTTTTTTATCATTTAATATTTTTCCCATCAGGATAGTTTAATTGAAACCTGGTTATTCAAATTGGAGAAACTGCTACATTTGTGTGCTTGATAGTTTGTGTGAGTTAATTATAAATAATAAGAGTTAGCCTGTAACTATTTTTAGAACTTTATTTGAGGATTAAGATACAAATGTTTCTGGATTTTTAGCACTTGAGAAGTTAAATAGTGTCATCGTTTGCCAATTTCTAGCATTTTGGTTTTGTATTGTGTAAAACTTAGTTGATATACATTCCAGTTTTGAGCATGATGTTTAGTTTACATTAAAAATCAGGCTGATGTTTGGAACTGTTTATAAATTGTGCTTCTAATAGCTTGCGTGAATCAGATTAATAATGAAATTCAATTGATTTATCATTCTCTAAGGAAATTACATCATCATTTGGGCTGGAAAATTCAGGTGATATTGAATTTGGAGTGGAAACTAATAGATATTTGGAATTTCTATTTTTTGTACTCAACTACTATTAAAAAATTGAACTAATCCCCATTTTATTGTCATCTAAAGTATTTCGCAGTGTGTTTTATTCTAAACTTCATTTGCTTACCATGTCCTAGATTTGGTCACTAAAGTACCATCTTATTCTTGAGGTTTTATTGGAGTATTAAACAAATTACAACATCTTTTACCACCGTATGTTAAATGTATTCGATAACTATATACACATCAATCTTAAGGCCAAATGATCAATACAAAATTAGCATGGTAACTCAATATCAGTACTACTAATGGCATCATCTAAGTCATCTAATGATTTGATTACATGGAGATTGATGACTTTTATTTTATTTTATTTATATTTGCATGATTATATGTTTCTAGTTGTTACTTTCAACTCCACACTCTCTAAAAGCGTATTGTGATGCCCTATGCACAAGTGTATATCCTTGTGTTTATTAGTTTACAAAAATTTCAGGTGGCACAATAGTAGCAGGTATTAACCTCATAAAATATTGTGGGGTTGAGACTAAACAAATGAAAGTGGTAAGCCCATATAGTTTCTCTGATTGGTTCATCTGAATGCATAGAACTTAGAAAAAAATGTTCAATTAGCATTATGCCATATGAAAGCTTGGAGCATCTCTCTAAATGTGTCGTTTCCATATATTTGTAGGTATCTTCAGTTGTTTGTTTTCTTGCTCTCAAGCTACTCGAAGATCAACTTTCACGGGTAGTAAATTATTCATGAAACTATTCACACACTAAAAAGTTGCACCAGACATGTTCTTTATGTTGAATTTTGTTATTTCCAGGCTTCATGTGTATGCTAATTATGATAAATCACAAAAATTATTCCGAGGTTGGTAATTTTAGGTTACTCTTATTTGTGAAAAAACTTATAATCAGCCCATTGTTAAGTGGCTAATGATAAATTAATCTGAATGGAAGATGGTCTGAGCCTAATGTCTTTGTACAGTTGGCTCTAAATCTAAAGCCAAGTTAAATGCTTGAGAAAACAAAACTGAGTGAACTAAATCATTCTGATTTTGCAAGATGACTACGTGGAAGAAGTGAATGCTATGGGCTATCTAGGAGGTCAAGGGTACTAAAACCAAGGATACCAAGGAGGAAGGGGTTACCAAAACCGTCAGTACAATGAGACTAACCAAGTGCAACCAAACCTTCGATATGGGAATGCACAAGGCGGCCAAAATGTCTAACCTTACCGCCCTCCTCAAGAACCATACCGGTCACCTCAACCACAATACCCAAGACTTGGTGATAAACCCCACAATCAAGGCGAGAGTTCGGGGATCTCAAACCAAGAGATCATGCAAGCCATTGGGAAATTGACAATGTGTGCGGACAAGCATGAGAAGCATCATGAGAAAATCGACTCTATCATCAAGAACCTAGAGACACAAATGAGCCAAATGGCTCAAATCTTGAGTCGGATGGAAGCTAGAGACTAGGGAAAGCTTCCCTCTCAACCTGAGGTCAACCCTCATCCAAATGTGAGTTCTATCTCATCGAGGAGTGAAAATAAGTGCAAGAACCCCATGACACTGTTGTTGTTGAAAGGTTGGTTGAAGAAGAAGGAAATGAGGGGAAGAAATCTGGTGAAATAGCAAAGAGAAAAGAAATGAAGGAGGAGAAGAGGAGAAAGAAGGCCTCGTACAAAGGCTGGGATCAAATCCCAAAATCTCATCCCCTCCACACAAGAAGTCAAAAGGGCGAAGTTCCCCATCTATGAGCTGGAACCACCATATTCGGAAGTTTTGAAGGAAGGGATAACCAAGGAAGCCACCAAGGACGTCTATTCTCGTAGATACGAGCAAAACTTTCCAATCATAAACTCTATGAAGCATATTCCTATTATGCTAAATTCATTAAAGAAATGTGCACAACCAATAGAAAGTAAAAATGGCAAACTAAAAAGAAGAGTGGAAAAAGTGAGGATGTCTTGACCCTTTGTGATGAGAAATTACCTCCTAAGTGCGATGATCCGGGAATGTTCACAATCCCTTGTGAGATAGGAGGAAAATGTGGTAACAATGCCATGCTAGACTTGGGTGCTTCTATTAATGTGATACCATGCTCTTTGTGTGAAAGTCTAGACTTAGGCACTTTGCACAAAACCGGGATTGTCATCCAACTAGCCGATCACTCTAGCACGTACCCCAAAAGGTATTGTGAAGGATGTGTTGGTGAAAGTGGATTATTTGACATTCCCCACTGACTTTTACGTCCTTGATATGGAAAATGATAAGCATGCGGCACCTATATTTTTAGGTTGCCCATTTTTTAAAACTTCCAGGACAGTCATTGATGTGCATAGGGGAACATTGACCATGGAAAGCAATGGGCGGACAATTGAATTTAACATGAACAATGCTATTGCCCATCCTACTAGATACCATTATTTCAAAGCTCTTAATGTGATTAATTATGAAAAGAAAGATGTTTATGAGTCCAAGGGTAGTTCCTTATGCTGTTATTACAAATGTTGTTAGTACTAACCTGAAGGAAAAAAACAATGGCAAATATTTTCATTGGGAAGTATTTCCCGACAACCTTTCGGTGTCCGAGGTAAGGCTTAAGAAGGTATGCTTCCCTTCTTCTCTTGATAAGAATTCGGTGGAAGAGTGCAAACCACCACCGAAGGTTCTTAAATGTGCATCTTTTGAAAAAGGGGACAAGCCCCTAATTGCTCGTTAAATTGAGAGGTCATGGGAAGCACTGAGCTATGTTCAAAACTTCTGATAGGGAATGATGTGGACCCCCCTTGTTTTGAGCCGGATAGAGGAAAATGGGACGTTCTTGATACGAACTGTGAGTAAACTCCAAGGAGGAAGGTAAGTCATGCCGACGACATTAAATAAACTTGATTTTGATTATCCAGAAAATCATTCACGATTTTTCGTTGATTTTTGGTTTGATTACAAATTTCTATCATTTTTTTCTTTTGGATTTTGTTTTGTTCTTGTTGCGATGATGTTTTGATGAGATATTGCAGGAAATGAGAAGTGGAGAAGCTTGGGAGTTAGTATGTTTGGAAAAATTTTGAAGGGAGAATCCCCTGTTTGTCTCAATCGCGATGGCTTTGTCGCGAGTCGCGATAGTCGGGGGAAATTTGCAACTTCCAGGTCAAAACATTCACGAGCGCGATGGAAATCATGTAAAATTTCTCAATTTACAACATCCAAAGCCCAACATTCGCGAGTCGCGACGCTCTGTCACGAGTCGCGACAGAATTTGTCGCGCTCACGACAGAATCTGTCGTGCTCATGACGGACAGGCCCATCATCGTGAGTCGCAACGAATTTGTTGCGATCGCAATGGCCAAGCTATAAAAGAAAAAAATACGGGCAGAACACTGTTCTGCCCATTTTCCTCTTCACCGCCACCGCCTAACCTCATCTCCACTCCTCACCACCGCCCTCCGCCACTCCTCTTGACCAGATTAACCAACCAATCCACTCTCCCACTTCACCCCATACCTATACATCCTCCATTTCATCCCAATTCCATCCATTTCAACCCAAGAAAATAAAAACCCTAGATTTTGGGGGTTTTTCGCGTTTTGATTCAATTTTGCCGTGGGTTTATGAATTTCACCACTATTCGGTAACATTATTCGATTCTATACTCTTTAATTGTCTATTCACTGTCAATTCATGATTTGTGATCGTTTTGGGAATTTTGAAGATTGTTACAGTTTTGTGATTAGTGTTAATCTCATATTTGTGAATTGGTGTTTGTGAATAGTTTAATTGTATTAATATGAATGATGTGAATGATAGATTTGGAATTTGTTGGCTGGGATTAGGGTTAGAATTTTGGACTGTTAGTATAATTATGGACTGATATTTTTGGACTGTCATTTTGTTTGTGGCTGTTATAAATTGGCCTGATTTTGGCTGTGAATTGTGATGAATTGTGCTGTGATTTTGCCGGCAACTTTTGGTTTAGCTTTTAGGATGTACATTGGGCTGTGATTTGGATAGTGACTGGAATTTTGGCTGTCATTTTAGTTTTAAATTGGACTTAGGTTTTGCTTTATTTTGGTTTTGCTTTATTTTGGTTTCGACTAGGTTTATTTTGGCTTGTATAAGGTTAGTTTATTGTGGCAGCATTTTGATTTTAGTTTAGTTTGGTTTAGGCTAGATAATTTTTATTTTTGCATAATATAGTTAGTATTATGTTTAGGCCTATCATATGCACATGAACTTACATGCATTTTGCTGATAGCTTTAAGTTGCATATTAATTAGTGTAAATATCATCTTTTGACATAACATCCAAGTGATTACTTTCTTCCTTATTTCCTTGTGCCTCTGATGTGTTTGTTGTAAGTAATAGACATGGCACCGAAGAAGAGAACCAGAGCTTGTCCATCAGCACCACCCCACCTCCTTCTCCGGCACCTGAGCCAGCATATGTTCAGAGGTGGGACTCTATCTCCAGTCGGAAGATTTATGATACCTGCTTCGCGGATAAAGCAGCCCTAGAGACGTTGCAGCCCAAGCAGCGATCCTATGCCTCCTTCAAAAAGGGGGTCTCGGAGGCTTCTTGTCTAGAGGAGCACCGACATATCCACGCTATACGCTGGAGTTTCTGGCCACGGTCAAGTCATACACAGAGGTGGACGGGATGCCCTACGAGCGGTTCATTCATTTCCACCTGAATTACCGCTCCTATGAGATGATGCTTTCTGACATTGAGGCGGTATTTGGGTGGAACACAGCAGAGCTCAGGGATAGACTCAATCCAGAAATACGCACAACGACCATGGAGGAGAGCTTCCTGTTTTGGTACGCCATCACAAAGAATCCTAGGAATGTCTGGGATAAGACAACACAATCATTCACCCGACACTGCGGTATGTGCATCGTCTCCTTGCCTCTACTCTCTTTTTTTGTGCTGAGGTGACAAACATCGTGAATGATGAGATCCAATTCTCATGGGAGTTGACTACGAGGGGACGGGATTCGGCCGTTGGGCGGATCTGTGGGTCGACCGTATTTTAGAGACGTCCAGGAAGGACAGGGGCGAGATCTCTACTAGAGGAATGATCACATTACTGGCGGACTACTTGGGAGTTGAGCTGCCAGGGGGTTTGACGAGGATTGGTCGAGGCTTCTCTTACCGCATCACGTTGACCAGGATGGTCAACTTCCATTTGATCAAGACCATCTCCGACTCACAATCATTCTAGTGGTTGTACGGGGCTGAGAGCGTCTCTTTCATGAAGCTCCCGCAGCCCCAGCGTACAAAGCTGGAGTTTGACACGCCGATAGAAGATTTGGCGATTGAGCCAGACAGTGAGTGCCGCAGAGGGTTTGAGCGGGAGCTTCGGAACCTCCCCATTGACTCGGATGAGGGGGCTATTCCCTTCGCCATAGACACACCAAAGCAGGACACGATGCAGCATCATCCGTCTCCGCACCGACCTCAGGCCCAGTACCCGCCCCAGTCTCCAATGATGCAGGACCCAATGCAGGGCAGACATAACTACACTCAGTAGCATCTGGAAGCTTCGATCTCCCGCCCACACAGTATGATGTACGAACACAGTTCGTACATGTCGCGACAGCTCATATACATGGATAAGGAGATCGACCACCTCGCATCCGCGATGTGGGATATGCGAGCCTAGGCTGGAAGCCCCCCGGGACAGGTAACTAGAGCAGCGAGGCGCAGGGAGCGACGCCTGTGCAATGAGGCTTGGATGGCAGACTACCAGCGCCGATATGGAGATGGTGGCTCTTCTTCCCATCAGGGAGAGTGAGCA
>JAULKM010128579.1:0-19797 GCA_032355605.1 Rubia tinctorum
AAATACGGCCTGTTAGCAAAGATGGTATCGTGTTCGTTCATCACCTTCTTCGCAATCTCCGCGGAGGAGACAATAACTGTCGGAACTTCTCCCATGCGGAGGTGTAGGAGAGGGCCATATTTCTTGGCCAAATCGGAAAGGATGCGATGCGGGAGAGGGCCGTTGAGCTGGTGAAGGTTTCCGATGATTGGGAGGGGCTTTGGCCCTGGAGGAAGCTTAACAGCTTTGGGTTTGAATACTAACTTGGCTACCATGAATAAGAAGAGCACCAAAACGGAGAGGGAAATGTAGAGGTTCTCCATGCTTTAACTTGTGCTTTTTGGAGAAGAAGCTATTGATTTAAGTTTGAGTTGGTACTTTTGCAGAAATGAGGGTTTCTATTTATAGTTAGTTGTTCACTGTGGCGGCTGAATATGTTATTCAAGGAAGTAGGAAAACTGTGGGATCAAATCAGTTCAACTGATCAGTTGCCACACTTACTTTGACTCGGAAACAATTAGCTTGGTAATTCTTTGTTGGCGGCAATATTTTATGGTTTATACCACATGGCTGTACGTGTGTTTTAAATATGTTAACCAGGTTTGAATTTCTCTTAATTATAAATGAAGATAGATTAATGATGAGCGTAATACACTCCCCCAATCATTCAACCATAAATGGTGCTAGAAAATATGAAATTCTAACATTTTCCCCTTTAAATCACCGGTATATAGCACGGATATTCAATAAATTGGTGCAAAATTTATTCATAAGTTCTGGTATTTTGGTTAATTGCCAAATTATTGGTGTTTTTGAAATTACTACCACCGGTATTGCTCTCCCTGCACTGACATATTGGTGCCTATGTACCCGTTTTCCAGTAATGTCATTGTAAGAAATAATAACTTTTTACTTCGTGCTTTTCACCTCGGTTATTGTGTATCGCGAGTCCAAAATAATTTTGTATTTGAAAATAATTGAAGAATACTATTTTAAATGTAAGGGATTAATATATGGATAAGTGATAAGTAACAAAATAATTGAATTATCGGTGTACGAGATCAAAATCACAAAACTACAATTTATCCAATTCCAAACAAAATATTCCAAAAGAAACATATTCCAAATAAATATATTTATTTTATCGTAATTTCATATCAAAATCATCAGAATAAAAAAAATCAACGAAAAAATCACGACCTTGAACACTATATGCTCTAAGGTATACTTAAGCAGCTTGAAGAGCGCATCCCGAAATAAAAGAACGTTGTCGAGAAGAAACTTTTGAAAAACCTTTTGGGTTAAAAGACTTGATCTTCCTATTTCCAGATTATCTTATGTACCATGATGCAGTTGAAATGTGGGCGATTCAATGACATGGTATAGTGGTCTATATTTATACCGAGGGGTGTGCTACCAGATGCCACGTGCTGTAAAAATGAAGGATATTAATATTTGTGCACAAGTACCAAAAAAATAGAAGAAATATAGCAAATTTTTGTAGCATCCATTATGGGAAACCAATCCAACAAATATTTGTAGCAGCTATTACTTTTTCATTGGAGCTATTAGTTTAAACATCGCTACAATTACAATTATTATAGCAGTTATTTATTGAGTGAGTTTTATGGTATCAACAGAAAATCATAGCAGTTGTTTTCTATATAACTGTAACTATATTATTTTTGGCGGGAAAGAAAAGTACCTGTTATTAGAAAATGGCTGCTTCGTTCTCTAGCATTAAATGTTCATGTGATAGATAACCACATTTTGTAGTGAGTTTTACAATAATAGCTGCTACGTAACTCATATAAAACATTTAATATTGACAAAAAATTAAAGAGGGTTTGCACTCATGAGATCTTCCTACCATTTTCATTGCTCCAGAGATGTATAATATAACATTCACTGCCAGTTGTAAGCATTATGTAGAGGTAAATTACATTACTTTGATTATGAAAAATGTCACCGGTAGTCGTACTGGTGCTCGATACGAAGAAAATTTTCCAATACTTACAAGATAGAATAGGAAAAAAATGGTTTTGAAAATGGGTTTATGGTATGAGTTACTCTAGAACATGCTAGCATTTTACAATATTTCACCAAAAAATATTTATTTAATATATCTATATATAGGCAATAATAACAAACAAATCATGTATTTTGGAGTAATGGATAATAGAGTAACACAATTTTGGGCCACAATGTAATTTTCTAAGATTGTGTAGAAGTAATCAATGTTCACTTTCTAGGCCCTTTCGTTCACTCATACATGCCCAAATTGCAAAGTCGTAATCGTATACTATTGAAATGCATTTTCATATTGCTAATTTCGTGATATGACAACTCTAACTTTCTTTGAGGGACCTAAGTGGAAAAACTAAAAAATTTACTCGTAGTTCCAAATTGAAATCTGCTAGAAATTAATGCTAGCCTATACACCCTCATTGTATTTTTCAATTCCGTAAGGGCATATTTATTAACATGTGGCACAAGAACATATTCGTAATCCTTTTCGATTTTCCTTTCTTATTTATAAGTAATAAACTCCAACTTATTCTCGAAAAAGTACTGCATGATTACAAGGTGGTATCTGGATAGAGAGTAAATTTTGAGAAGTCATCCAAAATGACCATGGGCATGATCAAAATGACCATAAATGCTAATCTTAGCCTTTATGGTGCAAAATTCCTTGCGCATCCATTTGTAGCAATCCTTGAAACTTTTCAAGTATGACTTTTCAGTGCCTACAAAGTATGGTGAGCGAAATATGAATTATTTAAACTATAAGAAAACACAACCATTGAAGCAAATTAAATCGACGTAAACTAATTTCCAACTTACATTCCTCAATTCGGGGCCCCTTTCTTGCCTCAGGAGCTTCCGGGGATTTAACAAGACAATTATGGTCACACAACACCCATCCTCTGTTCTCGAAGTAAGTCTTGTTGAAATACTTCGGCCCCTTTTCCACCCCTTGTAAAACCAAACCCTCAACATTCTTCAAAATACTAGTGATTAGACTCCGATACGGTCGGCGGTTTAACACCTTCTTCGACATAGCAAAATGCAACATATGCCTAAATATAGCTCTCCTAGATTGATTTTTCTACCTTAAATTACCAAATAGAATAACATGAGGGTTGTGTAATTAGGCTTAGTCAAATGTTTGCCAGAGGGGACCAAACTCCAATTAATAATCTCGTACATGATATGGGTATCTATACTTAAAAATGTTAGATCAAATGTGTCGGGTTTCCTTAAATCCAATATATTCCAGTGGAAGTACCTCTTACTATACTCGACCGGGTCAATATAAGGATAATCAACGTCTAGCGACCAATTCTTTCGATGGTAGCAATTATCTAACAGACCATCGAGATCATCCAGGAAAACAAATTCCGGGTGTGTGTATGGGTAGTTTAACAACTTGTTAATAATCCATTGGCTGATCAGGATCTCAATTCTGCCAACCCTAGTACTATATTAATCCCCATTTCCCAAATGTCAACAGTGGAAGCTGGGAAAATATATTAACGACCATGGGCATGATCAAATCTCAAGACCCATATAACTATTTAGGATTTCCGACCATGTTTGGGAAATCTAAACTACCCTCTCTGGAAAAGTTAAAACAAAACTTTGGTCGAAAGTACAAAGTTGGGAACACACACAATTGTCTAAGGGAGAAATTGAGGTATTGATCAATTTTTTTTACCAACTATGCCTACTTGTAAAATGTTATGTTTTAAGGTACCACATACCTTGACTGATGATATTCATCAGCTATATGCCAGATATTGGAGGGGAAGCACGGAACAAAAAAATCACTTGGAAAAATGGATTTTTATGTACATACCAAAAATAATGGGAGGTTTAGGGCTCAAAGACCTAAAACATTTCAACTAAGCTATGTTGGGGAAACAAGCTTGGAGGCTACTAACAAAACAAACTTCAGCAATAACATCGCTCATAAAAGCAAGATATCATCTGAACACTTCCATCCTTAAAGAAAAAGTTGGATATTGGTCATCCTTTTCATTGAGATCAATTTTGGAAGGAAGAGTTCTCATACTCCACGGGGTCTATAAAAAGAATAGGAAGATAATAGTAGAGAGCCTTCTATTAAAGGCAGTTGTTGAAGGTGGTTCTCCAAAAACTGCCTTTAATTGACGTTTCCAAGCTCAGAAATAAATCTTCGTGTCCCCTCATTTTGATTTAAGGCGGTTATTAGCCAATTGAAGGCAGTTTTTCAATAATTTCCTTTAATTAGGGTTAATTAAAGGCGGTTCAATGTATAACTGCCTTTAATTAACCATAATTAAAGGCGGTTATGTCAAACCTCCTTTAAAAATGACACTTTCCAAGTTTACAAAGTAGGAATGAATGTTTTCCAAACTCGGAAAACGTGTGGTTTCCATGGCCCAAATTGCAAATACAGTTTGCAAGTTCATAACTCTTTCATGGTCTTCCGAGTTCGGAATATGTTGTAATCTTTGTCTTCATGCATATGTAAAACCTTTACGACTTCGGAAAAAATAAATTTAGAAACACACACTCATTTCATTCATTATATGCAACAAATAACTAAAATTTTGAAGTCAACATTTCATAGTCATCTCCAATACAAATAGAACTTGAATAGAACTTTATTTCAACATTTATATTAAATAGTCATTAAATATTCACAAAAATTAGTCATTAAATGGAACTTAGATTCAACATCCAATAGTCATCTCCGTTACTAATAACATGATAAAGTTTGGAAAATTCATTATTCGACATTTTCAATGTCGCCGGTTAAAGTTGATCGGTGCAATTGTTGTCGGGAAGGTCGATGCTAGGGGGTGCTCATAAGCCCGGTGAGATTTATTAAGGAATCTAATCTTAGCCTTCATGATGCGCAATTCCTTGTGCATCCATTTGTAGAAATCATTGAAACTTTTCAAGTATGACTTTTCAGTGCCTACAAAGTATAGTGACAAACATATAAATTATTTAAATAATAAATAAAACACAAACATTGATGCGAATCAACACCTTCTTCGACATCGCAAATTGCAACATATGCCTAAATATAGCTGCTTCTGGATTGAATTTTCTACCTTCAATTACCAAATAGAATAACATGAGAGTTGTGTAATTAGGCTCAGTCAAGTGTCCGTTAGAGGGGACCAAACTCCTATTACTACTCTCATACATGATACAGTTATATATGCTCAAAAGGGTTAGATCAATGGTCTTGGGTTTCCCTAACTCTAATCTATCCCGGTGGAAGTACCCCTCACTATACTCTACCGGGTCAATGTAGGGATAATCAAAGCTTAGCAACCAATTCTTTTGATGGTAGCAATCATCTAACAGACCATCGAGATCCTCCAGAAAACAAATTCTGGGTGTGTGCGTATGGTTAGTTTAACAACTTGTTAATAATCCAATGCCTGATCGTGATCTCAGTTCTGCCAACCTTAAGTACTATATTAATCCCCATTTCCCAAATCACGCACATTAGCATAAAATTGGAAAACATAGTAAAAATATGCTTTTTAATCACATGAAAGAAAATTTTCAACATGTTGTTCACAAAATGGTTTAAGGGGATCGACCAACCATATAGCTAGGTACTTATTGAAGTCGATAAAATATGTATCTAATAACTTTCCCTTCTCACGTAATACCTATTTTGAGCAAATTGGGAAACAAACCTTTTGTCATCGAACCCAGCATTGTCTTCGGTTGAACGAGCTCTCAGATTTCCGCAGCTTGAACTTCCCATAGCCATGACAAAATATAGGTTGTTTAGCAAGATGTGAGAAAACTAGGATTTTTTTTCGAGTTCATAGCTAGCCCAGTGTTTATGGATCTAGGTTAAATTCAGAAATCTGATTCGATTCTCTATTTTTTTATACCTAAGAATTTCTGAGTTCGAATACTATGATTCATCTCTATACATTAGAGAAATGAATCATTTCAGAGTTTAGAAATAATTAATTTTGAAAAAAAATGTGCGTTTCTTATTTTCCAGGGGCGGCTCAGAAATTTTTAAGTTCGGAAAACCCTTTCGTACATATATGTATAACTGAGACGAAATACTTTCGGATCTCGAAATAATGTCTGGCCAATAAAGACAAAGGAAAGATACCTTTCCGAGCTCAGAAAAGTGTCTGCACTTTTTGCCTTCAAGTAAAAATTTGAAGTTAGATGCTACACATAAATCCATTACATTTTCAAATCCAACACATGAATCCATTACATTCAGGAAGAATGTAATAAAAGCTAAACATTCTCAAATATACCCAACACATAAATTCAATTTCTGATTTAAGATATCCATACATTCTCAAATCAAATCAAAATTTCGATGAAGCCAATACATGAATCCAGACATTCTCAAATCAAATCTAAAATCTCGATCTAAATCCAAATTCTCAAAAAACAACTCCAAATTCTCAAATCAAACCGATATAACCAAAAAAAATGCAAATCTTCCAATAGTATTCAATATTTTCTACCCAACCATTTTATGAATGACAAAGTCCCCCCATGTTCGGCCCCTATGTTTTCTTCAACGTCTTGACCCTCACTTCCATCGTCCCCGCCATGATCACCATCATCATCACCTTCATCTTCACTCTCTGAGAATATCAGCTCGACGTTAGGCGGCTCGTCATCATTGCTTAATTTCATATGGAGGCCTTGGGTTTCTAGGAACGCGGAGTTATGGGAATGGACACATGTCAACATCTCCTGTGCCTCTGTCATGTTTGCACGTATATGGTCAAAATACTTAGTCAACCTATTTTTCCAACCGCTGCTGGTATTTGTAAATAAATAATAAACAAAATTAATTGGTTGAAAAAAATTCATACATACATTTTGAACTTAAATGAAAACAATAAGTAAAAAAATTATCACGTACGGGAGCTTGATGCTTCATCTATTTCTGCATTGGCTTCGCAAGCTCTCTTGGCAATTTTAGCCCTTTCACCGGGTACTGGATGGAACTCCCACTATCCGTCAAAGGTGAGACTAAGCTGCTTAACTTGGAACCACCTCTTGTCGTAGTATTCCATCCAAAGAGCCTTGTCTATGGGAATAACACTTACCTTTTTCACCATAGCGGTTATCAAAACCCCATAAGGGAGATCTTTCTTCTTCGTTTGCATGACATTCAACATGAATGAGATGATGGCATACCCAGGGTTTATCTTGACCCCCATCCATGACATAGTAAAACAACATCATGTTAGTAATGGTTGGCTTGCAAGTGTGGCCACCCGTGGGCAAAACATTGAGACATATCCACTCATACACTAGGCACCGCTTTACAATCAACACACTGATTTCATAGCTCTCTACTTTTCCCGCATTACTTCCTACCCTCCTAAAATATTTCCTAGCCATAGAAATCAGACAAAGTGGGGTAGTTTTAACCACGTCCGGCCAAACATGTGTGTGATACATTTCTAGGGGACCATTAGGGTCATTGGGCCTTAAATTCTCGAGGGTGGTGTAAGGGGACTCTAGGACTACGTTAATTTTATAATTATGATAGATATGTTTTTTCCATTAACAATATTCAAATCATGATCGTTCCCATTTTGACCCCAATTCGCATGAAATTGTATCACTTCATCCACATGAACGAGTTCATCCATACAAAGTATTGTTTCTAAATGTTGGGTTTTGAAATGTGTGAGCAAATAGTCTAAGCTTTATTATCCTATGGACGATGCTAATATAGCCTTCGAATTTGTAACTCTCCTATTCAAAAAAGTGACATACCTTTGCTCGGCGGTATCGTTGAAGAATTTTGGGGGGTTTTCAATCTCCGTGACCGGACGAGGGTTTCGATTGCTTGCCTTTGATTTTGCGCCCGTGCTCCTGAGGCTAATTGTGAATAATCTAAACTTGGTTTAGAAAGCGACAAGAATTTCAAATTGGGGTTTTTTTCACTGGCCAATACAGGGTTTTGATTTGGTGATTCGAATGAATAGCCTGTTATAAGCTCTTTTTTCCAATTGAGGAAAAGAGTTTCCGAACTCGTAAATGGTTCTGTCCCATAGTACTATAGCTACGAGTACTTTCCAAGTTTGAGAAATGTGATCGTCGGTGTTTTCGAACTCGAAAACACCTTGCATCGCAAAAAAAAAAACAATAAGGTCTTTCAAATGAGGATTTATTACCCATTTGAAACAAAATAGACTTTCCCACCATATCCCTCTCCTTACAAAACTCCCAAACATACACTACACTCCCTTTCATTACCACTTCAAGATTTTATTGGTTGAAGATTGAAGGTGTTTTCCTTCCTATTTCTCATCTAATCCAAATTCTCATTGAAATTTTTGTTCTTCTAAAGGGATTTGTTTGATGTGTAGGTAGAATCTATGAAGGAGTATTTCATATCCTTCGATTGATCAAATAGGTAAATCCTTGCTTCAATATTTGGCTAGGGTTTACTATTTTGGAACTAAAATCAAAATTTTATATAGTGTCATGATGTTAGCTAGGGTTCACATTGTGTCATTTCATGAGTTTTGTTTTAGGCCTCTTGTTAGTAACCACAATTTATGTATTATATTATGGCTTTAGTGCCTAAAAAATGTTAAGATGATAAAATGATGAATTTGATTTGACTAATGTTAGATTTCTACATTTATTGATTAACTAAGTAAAGTGGTTAAATTTTAGGTTAGATACTATTGTGCTAAAACTCCAATGGTTAATTAGTCTTCTTTGTACACAAACCCTAAATATTTTTCTATTCTAAATGTATATGAAAATTTTGATTTTGTGTAGCTATTGTTGAATTTATTGATCCTTTATAATTGCCTACAACCACATAATTTTTAAAGGTGAAATCATGACATTATGGAGTAATTTTGAAGACCAATGGAGATGTGAGAAAGTGAATCAAGCAATTATGTTGATCTACACCTTGTGAGTGACTTCTTTAATTTCATTTCCAAATTCAATTTTTATTGCTTGGACATTAATTTCCCAAAAAACATACTTTCAAATTCTCCAGGCACACTTCTAACCGCAAGGAATTGGAATCACTAATAGGAACCACAACAATTGGAATTTCTAATATTGGTAGGGACACAACAGTTAGCTGAACATTAAACCTTAGACATGTCTGAATAGTTCTGTAGTAATTTCTAATCCTATGTATAGAGCATTGCTCGGTTAGTGTTATCTTTAGATTTTTGTTTAGGTGCAACATGATATCTTGTATTGTTTATAAATTGTGGTTGTGTGTCAAGGATGTTTTTGTGGCCGAAAAATTAATGAAATACAATTTATTCCACAAGGCAAGATTGTATTTCCGACTCCAGAAAGTTTTTCTTCTATTTCATTTTAATTTTTAATTGGTAGAATAACATTTTCGAGTACGAAAATAATATACAAGAACCATTTTCCCAGTCCGGATATTGAATTTCATTTTTGAAAGAACCGAAAGGAGGATATTTTCCATTTACGATCTCGTACTTATAAATGTTACGAAATCGGAAACTTCTGCATCGTATGTTGGAAATTTGCATTCTCCAAACTCGGAAACTATTAACGGCGGTTCCTGGTGTTCCCTAATTTTAAAGGCGGTTCTCGGAACCGTCTTATTTTGTGATTAATTAAAGGTGGAACCATTAAAGGCACGTTGAAAGTGCCTTTAATTTTCCAATAGAACCGCCTTTAATAGGTCTCTCCTACACTAATGAGAGGAACTTCTACTAAAGTGAAATCTGACTTCCAGCCAAGACAAGTTGCAGCGAAACCAATCTCTTTACCAAAAGATTATCCAGTGGATATCACGATTGATAAACTAGTGGAAGCAAATGGGACATAATTAATGGAACTTCGCTCTGATAAGGGGAACTTTTGATGAAAATGGCATCTCTAATACTTGCATTGCCTAGACCACATAACTAATATGAAGATATATGAAGTTGACAACCTACAAGAGATAGTAATTACACGGTAAAATTAGGTTATAATCTTTCTATTAATACCTTCCTTTTGGATAATTTAGGACATGTGACAAGTAGCAGTGCTGGACTAACTCCCACCGGAGAAAGATATGGAAGTTAACAATGCCTTCGATGGTATGCAACTTCATATGACATATATGAAAAGACCAAATCCCAAAAAAGATCATCCTTCAAAGTAAATGCCAGGAAGAACAATTCTAACTTACCTGCATAGCAGAAGACACATTTGTTGTACATATATATAAATATATATATATATATATATATATATATCTTGTCACTGCCTTCTTGCTCATCAAGAGTGGTTTTCAGCAACCTTACATGAAGAGATCCACTCATACCGACAATCTACAACATCACTATAGATATAGGATATTATCCTTGAATTTGATAATGAAGATATGTCATAAATGGCCATATTGCTAAATCACTTGTGGTACTATAGAAATCAGCTACTGCATGGTGAAAACCATGAATTTCATATCACACAAGTAATTCGGCATTCTGTGAAGCAAATTGAAGATATCAAGCTGGAAAAATCACAATGTGTTGCTCCAAGGAATGATTGTCAAAATACCAATACAAGTCATGCGGAGGATAGTCCTCAACTAGGATCAACTCTTTACTTTGATGCGGAAACATCAAATGAAGAAGTATACTTAGGTTGGCATGTACAGGCACAAGAAAATAGCTACATTTACAGAGAAATGAAGCGTATAAAACATCACTACCTGACACAAATCATAGAGGAAATAATAATTACATAAGCAGTACAAGGATGCATAAAGAAAAACTTGTTACCTACAACTATCAAAGGGGATGCACAACAAGTTATCCATGTTATTCAGTCAAGTGTGGAAGACGGACCAGATTTTGGTATGCTTATAAATGATGCTTCCTCTGTCCCACTAGTAATAATATATTTAATTTTTCTAGTTAAGTTTTGTAAACTTTGACCTTGATATAAATTATTATATATATGATAAATATATCATGCGAGCAATTGTTGAATTCATCTTAACATATATTTTTAAGTAATTTTTTTATGCTGAATTGGTATATGTAACTAGAGATATTAATGGTCAAACATGATCACCGAAGATCGTGAAAAAGAAAATATGTTATTACTGCTAGGACGGAGGGAGTTCTAAATTTTTGTTACCAATGCTCGGAGATCCATTAGTTAAGTGGACTTCTAGAAGGAAAACTCAATTGCAGACCAACTGATACAGTTTCAAAAGAATAATTCCATGGATATGTTTTCATGGATTTCAACTCCACCCTCTGTACACATTACTGAAATTTAATGAATCAATCTATTTTTCAAAGGCAAAATCTTTGGAAAACCACCTTTCTATATGGTTATGGAAAGTTGGGATTTAATCAGAATAATGAAAAGGTAAAATGTTTTAGTTTCAATGTGCAGTAGTTATAAGTTTATGACCCCATTAATGTAACCCAAAAGTTTTATCTTAATTTTTTTCTTCTAATTCGTAGTTTAAATCTTTGTCTTCTTTCTGAAAGAGTGATTTCCCATGATGATGAATGTATTATTGCTCAAAATAAATAGTGTACAAAATGGATAAGGAATACTAGTATTAAGTACAAAGAATCATAAAGCTTGGTAACACTTATAAACACTACACCGTGCCTAAGCATTGAACCAATTCATGCAGTTACACAAGATTAGCCAAGAATGTTCAACGTTCATAAACTTCTCCGATTTGCTACACAAAACAAATATGATAAAAAATTTGACATTATCACATTTATCTAGAATTCATCAAATCATCAACCATATTAGAAGCTCTAATTCATGCTCTTGGATTCCATGTCAAAAGAAAGGAGAATTAGCTACCTTCTCCAAACCCTAACAAGTAATCATACAAGCAATTCATATACTCAAACTTCTAACACCATTAATGCATTCAAAAACTAAATTCAAAGCACAATAAATGCACAGTAGAGAAAGCATTAAATAGATAGAAATGATTTTCAAACTATGGAAAAGGAAGCTTCAATCCATTGCTCCCAAGGAGATTACTAGCCTAGATAATGAAAACACATAACTAATCTACAAAAAAAAATAAGAAAAGAAGAAGAAACTAGGGTTTTTAGTGATGTAGAATCGGGATCAGAAGTAGGGGATTCAAGAAGGAGAAAATTGGAGAGTATTTATACTACAAAAAGTCCAAAAAACATATCTGGGCAGAGGACCATTGCGACTCGCGACACATTCGTCATCACTAGCAACAGGTAGAGTACTCTGCCCTCAAATGTTGTCTTCATTTTTTGGTCTAAGTGTTTTGTCTCCTATTCTCTTCTTCGAGTGTTCTAGGTCTTCATTATCTTCAAAATGTAGATTTCATGGTTTTCAAATCTTCAAAGATGGTCTTCGAAATCTTCAAAGTCTTCCAACATTTTCCTTGTCACACAAAATCCCCTAGAAAAGTAATAAAGCATAAAGTCGCTCTTAACTCATCTTGGAGAATTTCAAGGCAAGATGCCACATTTAGAGCACAAAAGTGTACAAAAGTGAATCCAAAAAGTCCCCGAAATAACCATATAAAATGGACACATCAAAACCCCAGTAGAACCGAGGTAATAGGTGTTATTTCTTGCAGTGATTCAAGTGGCATGGGCCATGCCACATGAATGCTGCCCGTGCCACCCATAACGGCCAATTAGCAAACATGAGGCCTTTATAGAAGGATCGTTTCTTTCCTCTGGCAGACCAACTCAGATCGCAACCTACACCCACCTGAGCCTAAAACCTTCATAACTCCCTTATTTCTTGTCCAACTTAAACAAAATTTGTCCCAAAACAAACCCCCTTCAAATTTCAAACAAAGCCCACTAAAAATCAGATAAAAAATTTATCTAAATATGAAGAAAAATAGAATAGGCCCTTTCGATTTCTTTCTCCCAAGAACTCAAATTTTACTTTGATTTGAGCGATGGGGACTGCTGGGATTTATTCTAATTGGAGTTCCGCAAAATCCAATGATCTCAATTCATTAAAACCCACCACCAATTTTTGATGAGGTACATGGCCGAACTCTTCTTTTGAAGAATTGGGAATTTTAAATTTTTGGGTTGTTGAAATTGCATGTTTCGGACATTGAGTTTAGTGTTTTTATTATAATTTTTTTGGATTGCATAAATTTTGTGGGCAAGTAGTTGACTGTTGGCCATTGGTATATTGTTAGACTGCATGTATTGTTGTTAACCTGTTGAGATGCCAAGACAGAGAGCTAGCCCAAGAGTCCCCTTTATGGATTACGGACACTCAGTCTGGAACACCAAGAGTGATTGGAGCATCTTGTGGGGCACCCCATCTTGGAGACACTATTTGTGGATAATGGGGTCTTTAAAGACCTCATGCTCTACAAAACAGTCAAGGTTCTCTTGACAAGAATAGGTCTGGAGAGCTATGTGGAGTAGTTGCCTCTACATATACTAGGTATACTATGGATTTCCTTGCTAATGCTAATAAAGGAACCAATAGGCGGGGTAGCAAGGTTGCGAGATTCCATTTGAGGAATGAGCCCCGTTCGATGACCTACCAGGAGATCGACGTATGCTTCAGGTGGAAGTACGTGAGTAAGATGCGTAAAAGCACCAAGGATTGCTCAGGATATGGGGTGGAACAGTTCTGGCATGCCATCACTTGACAGCCGCTGAGGAAGGCGAGCAATTACAATGACATAGTACATCTGGCACTGAGGTATGTATGGCAAGGTTGCTTACTACTGTGGTACTTACCCTTGGAGAGGCCACCACTTTTCGACCCATGAGGACTACCGGATGTTTTGGTTGGTGTACACGGGACAAGCATGTCCATATTATCGTGGGATACTTTGTTTACCAATGTACTCGAGTATCCGTGAGAGAGGGGGCAAGATAGCAGTTGGGGGTATAATATCATTATTAGATGCTAATTTTGGCCTCCCGATGGATGATGGCATGCGAGAGAACCCCAAAACTCTATACACCTTCACTTTGGGCGCCTTAGTGGAGGCAGCAGTGATTCAGATAGATTGAATTCAAGTCTACTGGTGCTAAATGAGTACCAAATTCATGAGTCTTCTACAGAGTATGAGGACCAAACTCAGACCATCATTTACACTTTAGCACCTTCTAATAGATCAAGACCAGGGCATGAGGGTAGTTGTGGGCTCTACCCTCAAGGAGCAGGCATAGGAGAAGCCCGAAGAGCAGTGTGAGGAGGACCAAGATGAGAGAGTTTCCATGGATAAAGATTAGGTTCACCAGCACCCAACATAACCACCACCAGTGGACTATCAGTTCATGCACCTTCCCCCTGTTAATCTTCAATTAGTACCATCACGTTTCCTAGGGTCGATTCACATAGAAGAGCGGTCTTACTATTCCACGGGGCAGAGTTCTAGGGGTTGTCGGGAGACACACCCACAGCGTCACAACATCTCCCACCAGATAGATATATTTGGGGAGCCAAGCAGACACAACACCCACATGCCTTCAGATTTTGAGCCTTCGAGAAACAACATCTCTATTTCATCCCAACATGAGTATCACTCCCTGTAGTATCCACGGTATGGTCTATTTCAAGAGCATGATTTTCTAGGGTTCAGATAGTCTACTTCAGCATACGACCCGTGGGGCCAATCACCGCCGCATGAGCCTGAGTAGATGCAGACTTGGGAAGATTCCATTTTTGGGGTCCTGCAGGATGTTTGACAAGTTTGATTATCATGATACTAAGATAGCTTACAGGTTTGACAGGGTGGATGACCCCCATCAGTTTATGAAGATGGACATGGGCTTAGTCCACCATGGCATACGAAGATCACTGATTGGAAGAGAGCCGCGGGTATTGGAGATGATCACCCTCACCAGGAGGCGCACGAGTAGGGGCGTGGATCCAGGCATGGCGGACAATGTTTAGGAGTTTGTGTGTTTCCAATCCTTTACCTAAATTGGTCATATGTATTAGGGACAATGCATGAAGTAAGTGCAGGGGAGGGAGTTGGAACTCTTTCATATATGGGTGGTATCTCTTTTGCTCTTATATTTTATCCTTCCTTTGTTTAATGTGGATGATGAATATTTTCCTTGTTTTCTTTCCCTCATTGTGTTTGAAAACTTGTCTTGTTTTGTTTATTTTGAAATTTTGTTTTATAGGTGTGAGGGAACCTTTTTTTGTAGTAGTTTTGGGATGTTGGAACGTTTGGTGGTGTTTGTTTTTTTCTTTATTCTCATTGTAGTATGCAGCTTACTTTTGGGGCATTTTGTGCTGCACAAAAAAATTAAAAAAAATAGAAAAAATGAAAAAAAATATACCCGGCTAAGTCGAAAACCCAAAAGGGAGACTTAGGTGACAATAGAAAAGGCCCAGATAGATTAAAAAACCTATGCAAAAGTGAAAGTTAAAATGGTGTAGAAAAATGTGAGAAGTGAGATTTGAAAAAGAATAAACAAAGTGTGGGATGCTAGGATGAAAACACAAAAGGGATCCTAGGCAAAGTGAGAGAAAATGAGAGAGATCGAAACTTATTCTATGCTTCTCTTGGATTAAATTTTGGTAGCTTCTTTTGGTAGAGTAACTTAGCTCACACATTCACATGTTTGGACCTCGCCTTTGAGTTGGTATGTTGGATGGTTAGATTACTTTAGTTTTTTTGGGACATGAGAGTTTGAGATATTCTTATGTCTTTGGCGGATATGGTATTCTAGGAACAAAATTGTTGAGTGTTTTGGGGAAATTCTTTGCATGCTATATAATGCTTAGATCTTTGTTTGGTCTTGTTTACTCGAGGACGAGTAAAAGTTTAAGTGTGGGGGATTTCACGAGACATAAAATGCATGTATTTTCTAAGTCATTTAACACATCTATTGATTATTTTTTGTATGGTAGATTGATATATTTAGGTGGGTAGCATTACAAAGTTTAGATCACCTTTTGTGGTTTTCATACCTAAATACCTCATTTTGTAGCTTAATTTATATCTAATGGATTCCATGTCCCTATGAGTGTTTAGATCCATTTTTGTGAGCTTTTATTTTTAGATTGCTTGTAGGCACTTCAGACTATGTAGAAAGCCATTCACAAGAATGATAGTAGATAGTAGAAGGCCATTCACAAGGATGGTAGTAGACTGAAGGCCAGAGGCTTAAACGTGGTAGTAGATGGATGTGATAAAGAAAGGAGTCAAAGTCCGGAAACAAGTGAAGACCGACACAAACTGTGTACATTTATAAGGTTCATGCCAAACCAATGGCTTCTATGACTAAGTCCCGATGCGAGCTATGTGCACTTTCACAGCCCATGCACTCAAAATGTGAAGTACGGACCTCCAGTCTACGCCCCGCAACCAATTGCACGGTCGTGCCATCAGAAGCCGGAGATGATGATTCCAAATGCAGGCTACGTGCTTTCTTAGGGGCTGCACTGCATAGCCGCTAGATGCACTCTCTATTCAGCAGCCCGCGCACCTTTACACAGGCCGTGCGCTTTATTTGGATGAGGAACAATTCCCGTCCACGGTTCGTGTACTATTGCACGACCCGTGTCGATGCGGCTGCTGGGGTTTCCTTTATTTTAGGATTTTCTAAGGCCTATTTTCACCTACTATATAAAGAACCACTAGTCTACTAGGTTTTAGAACCACCTTCATTATTGTAATTCTAATTTCCTAGATCTAAGAGTAGGTAGAGAGAAAATGGCCAACTCTTCTCTTCTCATTTATTATACCAAATTTATGCCTATGACATTGAATCCAATGATTGAATTATGTTCAATGTCCATGGAGTATTTTAATTACTTGGGGATTTATTTGTACTCATTACTAGATGATGATTTTGTGAGATTCATAGATTTCCCAATCTTTTATTTTCTATGAGTATTCGTGTTTGACTTGTGCTTTATATTCTTGAAAGATGCTTGCTTTGTATGTTCTATGATGTATCATAGTTTCATAGGTAATATTCCATTTTGTTAGTCTTGTTTGCTACCTTGGGAGTGTTGGGTTAGGCCTATTGTAGGTTCGCGAGTATCGGCAATGTGAGTGCATGCATGTATGATCGAAAGTACCGTTCTGATCATTAGAGACTAACTTGATTGGATCATCATGTAATTATAATTCATGTTAGAGATGATAGATTCCCTAGTGGTGGTGTAAACCCAAGGTGTACCCTGATAGAATGAGCATGTTATTTTGTAGCAACTAGGGTTATCCTGTAGCGACCATAGTCGTTTCAACCCAAGAGTTATACGAGAAGCCGATTATTTTCCCTATCTAGGCCTAAGGATCATTGTCCATAGTGAAGTGCCCGTGATTTACTTTTTTAGATTCAAGGATAGATAAGAGGCTCGGAAGTTGAAATCAATTGCCTCCAAGACTTTGTCTTTTGTAGTTTTATCCCTTATTATTAGTTTGTTGCATGATTAACATAGTTACTTGACATTTCTAGTTATCTTGCCTTTACTTTCATAACTTAGGAAAACCAACCGATAAATCCCTTCTTTACTTGCTTTTATATATCTATGTATATCTATATCTAAGCTTATATCCACCCTTATATGCATGAACTCTTAGGAAAATCGCTCTTTTTTTGGACTATCCCAATTTGCCACTATCTACTTAATTGTATTTAGAAAGAATTTAGGGCATATAAACTATAATTTTGAGAGGTACGGAAACATCTTCCCAACACCCTATTGTGATTTGTGTCTACTTAACTCTCATATTCTAGTTTCTCTATGGACGACCTTGTACTTACAACTAGATACTCTCTAGTAGTTGATAGTGAGCCTACAGAAACAACATATAAATATTATCTTTGCATCTAGAGATCCGCGGGTGATTAATCTCCAAAAAGGTTAGTTTGTTAACGACCCTGCGGAGTGCAGATCACATTGTAAGAATGTTTGACTAGTAACTAATAAGATTCCTAGATTAATTTATTCTATGGATATATTCCCTATATACTTGAGGTAAGTGTAAATATAACCCTCAGATAAACCCTACATTTTGTTTATATGACACTTTTTTATATTATGTGCTAATATAACCCTACGTTGTTTACAAATGTACTGATATAACCCTATAAGTTTTAGGAATGTGCTGACATAACCCAATCAGTTTTAGGAATGTGTTGATATAACCCTACCTGTTTTGGAAGTGGTGCAACTGTGGTCCCGTGGCGGTCCGGTGAATAAGGTCATTTCCTATTTTTTTAGTTTTTTATTTTTTTTCATAAGGGAAAAAGTATTTTCATGAAATTTCGCCTAAAAGTTACCGGAAAGGGTTATACTTGCACTTTCACTTATTTTCTAGGGTTATATTTGCACTTTCAATTATCAAAAGGTTGTGAATTATATAGAGTTATATATGCAATTGTCTCTATATTCTATGCTTTTATTATAATCCTTGCTTGATTTTAATGACTGCAATTATGCGTAAACCTAATTGATGTTGTTGCATGATTTAGTACCAGGCTTGGGAATGTACCTGGAAGTATTTTATCATTCAATCAGGTTTTGGTTAAAGGTCAATGTAAAGGACATGTTTAAGACTGTGAACTTTGCATGATTGTTTATTTTTTATTATATTAGGCTAGAAGACTTAATCAATTTAGGATATGCATGGTATGGGACACTACAAGAAACAAGACTTTTTATTTCGAATTTTTTACCTCGGTTATTTGGTTTCTCTAATATCAAGATTTGCGACATCGCACACCATTTGGTAACAACATTTACTTTTATTTTACAACTTTGTACTTCTGTTAAAAAATAATATAGGTAAAAATTCCATCATTTACCTCGGTTATTTTTTTACCCTAGGTAAAAATAAATTTTATTTCAAAAGAAACCAGTTATTTGGTTTAGGGAAAATAACCAAGGTAAAAAGTTATTTTACCTCAGCTTCTTTCGAAATAATATTTTTTACCTAGAGTAAAAAATAACCGAGGTAAATGATGGAATTTTTATCTCTATTATTTTTTTAACATAAGTAAAAAGTTGTAAAATCAAAGTAAATGTTGTTACCTAATGGTGTGCGATGTCACAAATGTTGATATTTGAGAATGTCCGACTTCACATCTTATGTCAATTTTATTGATATATGGTGCAATGGACGACCGACGTCAGTATTATGTCACACTCTGAAAACTTTGACAAAAGTGCACATGTAATCCTATATAATTCACATAAGTGCAAATATAACCTTCTAATAATTGAAAGTGCAAATATAACCCTGTTTGGTACTTTCCGCCGGAATTTCATGAAAATACATTTTTGCCCTTTTGGAAAAAATTCAAAAACTAAAAGATAGGAAATGACATTATTCGTCGGACTGGCACCAGACTACTGCTGCACCGCCACTATAACAGGTAGGGTTATATCAATACATTCCTAAAACTGATTGGGTTATATTAGCACATTCCTAAAACTTATAGAGCTATATCAACACATTTGTAAAAAATTGTAAGATTATATAAGCGCATACTATAAAAACAAAGTGTCATATTACTACAAAATTGATGCCAACCACACACAACTGCCATTTCAACCTCTTTTACTGATTGTCGACGTTCGAGAGTGTGATTCTACTGGCAAAGAAAGAGCTTCAGAGAGGTCGACCCATGATAAGGCGTCAAATGCATGTATTTTTCGAAGTATTTAACATCTCTTTTGTTATTTTTTTTGTTGGAAGATTGCTAGATTTAGTTAGGTTTACATCAAAAGGGGTTTCGATTACTGTTTTTGGTTTTCATATCTAAATCCTTCATTTTGTACCCTATTTTTAGTCTAATGGATTTTTGGTCCTCACGAGCATCT